>CAJFCO010018028.1:75667-91515 GCA_904066015.1 Synergus gifuensis | reverse complement strand
TGTTAAGACACCTTTTACATTTTTACAGTTTATAGTTTTTATTATTACGAGATTTGGCGCGCGCTTGAGCGCGCGTGTTTCGTTTATAGAAAGTGAAATGAAAATTGAATTCCTCGCGCCAAGTCGAGAATACTCACGACTTGACGCTCACTTCATGCGTAACCAGTGTTTATGCAGGCAATGCATGTAAAGGTAACGCTATGAAGTTAGCCGAAATTCATGTCCTTTATATATATATATGTGTGTGTGTGTGTGTGTGTGTGTGTATTTTTATTAATTACGTTTATTTTTCTTAATATCTTATCATAAAATTCCTGTTTTCTTGTTTGAAAAATAATTTCATCTTTGTTTTATAAATGACTTGCTTGTTATTCTGCATATCCAAGCAACCTAAAAACAATTGGTAAAAACAATCATGGAAAACAGGGTTGGGTTGCAATTTTTACAAAGGAAGACATTCGTGCATTCTACTGTACACTCGATTCTCCCAAATGACAAGAAATTCTTTATTTCTATATTCACATCAATTGCGCATACATATTACGTATAATATAATATTTTTTAGCATTTTAAATTACGCGCGAATAGCAATCAATCAGATGCCGAGTGCAAAGCGTGCGCAGTGATTATCAAGTGGGATTTGAGAAAGACGCACTTGACATTTGAGGCTGGCGTACCATGATTGCGTTTTGTATTGCGTTATAATGAGAGAGAAAAAGAGAGAAATATACTTTTTTCTCTTTCACTCTCATTATGACGCAACGCAAAACGCAATCATGGGACGCTACCCTGAGAGAAAAATGACTTGAAATTTGAGAGAACTTGAGATTTGGGTCATGTATGCCTTAAAATTTGTCACTAGATTTTTGCACGCATTTAAGGTGGCATTCCATGGATCCGGAATGTGTTGTATTTTTGCGAAAATCATGAGAGTGAGAAAGACGCACTAAGGGTGGCGTCCCATGGATCCGGAATGCGTTGAGTTTTTGCGTAAAACGATGAGAGTAAGAGAGATAGTAGTACTAATGCGTCTCTTTCATTCTCATGGATTTGCGCAAAAACGCAACGCATTCCGGATCCATGGGACGTCACCCTCATTCTAATGGTTATACGCAAAAATGCAACGCATTCCAGATTCATGGGACGTCACCCTCAATGAACACTACCTAAATAACAAAATGTGCGCACGATGCAAGCATGGTGGAGGCACATGTGCAGATAAACCCGCATGACGTGCGCGCACCTGATGACGCAGGTGCGTCCTCAATTGAGGTTCATATCGCTCGCATGTCGTGCGACACGCATGCGTGCGGGAAAAATGCGATTGCATTGAAAAGGATATAATTTTTTTACTTGAATGATATTTTAACTTCTAAAATTAAAAACAAATTAATTTTATAGAATTTTTTAATTTAAATTGAAGAAAACTTATTTACATTAAGTTTGCGTGAAAAAACATGAAATTATTAACTGAATGCAAACTTTGATAACAACATTAAACCTACCGTGTTATCACAGAATTTCAATATTAACTCTCATAGAACAATTTACCTTAAAACTATGTTCGCGTGGGAAAAAAAGGAAGTTCTTATTAACTTAATGCAAACTTTGGCAACAATATTAAAACTACTGTGTTATCACAGAATTTCAATATTAACTCTCTTAGAACAGTTTACCTTAAAACTAAGTTCGCGTTAAAAAAAAAGAAGTTATTATTAACTTAATGCAAACTTTGGCAACAATATTAAAACTACCGTGTTATCACAGAATTTCAATACTATCTCTCGTAGAACAATTTACCTTAAAACAAATGCAAACTTTGGCAACAATATTATAACTACCTTGTAATCACAAAATTTTAGTATTTAGCGAACGTTTCGGATTTAAATTCATTCCGAATCAATCCGAATAATTCCGGTATTTGTGTCAGAACCAAACAGTTTCATTCCGATCCTAAGAAAGTCTTCAATGCGAATTAATCCGAAACCAATTCAAAAGCAATCTGAACCTTTAATCCGAATGAATCCATTAATCCGAATCAATAAGAAATAATCCGAACGTTCAATCCGAATTAATCCGGTTAATCCGAATAAGAATCCGAACTTTCAATCCGATTGAATCCGGTCAATCATGACTTCCAATCGGAATTATTCTGAAAAATTCGAATAAATTCGAATTCATTTGGATTAATTATGATTAATTCGGAATGGCGGATTCATTCGGATTAAAGGTTCTAATTGATTTTGAATGTGCTTCTGATTAATTCGGTTTGAAAACTTCCTTCTGATTAGATCAGAATGAAACTGTTTGGTTCGGATACAAATTCCGAAATGATACGGAAAATTTCGGATTGATTCGGAATGAATTTCAATCCGAAGCTTTCGCTAGGGTAACTCTCGTAGAGCAATTTACCTTAAAACTATATTTAAAATATCCTCCACCTAGATGTATCAAGGAAAATGCTAATGATGAAAATTTAAATAATTAATATGACGTATTTCAGCTTAATAAAGACTCAAATCAAATTTTTTTTTTCTATAAAATCAGAACTTTGTGGCTTATGGCCTAATTCATTTATGTGAACTATATTTTAACGGTTTAAACTTTGAAGGACTTCATGGATCTTCTTCGTCATCGGCGAACTCTTCTTCTTCTTCACTTTTAAATTTATCTTCGGAATTGTTAATTTCTTTTTCTAGCTCGTTTATCCTTTCTGCAATTCTTTCTTCAGCCAACGTTTTCGGTTTAGATTTTCTTGAAGAGTTCCGAAATCTTTGTTTCGTTGCTCTTAGGACTTCCTGCATTTTTGAAGTAAAGTGAGCTTTGTTTAATGGATCGTTAAAAAAAGTACAATCTTTGGCTACCTCTGAAATAAAAATGAATTATTATTCATATAATAAAAATCTTTGCTTATATTAACCTATATTCAAGTTTCCCTTTCAAATTTTAGGTAATTAAACACATTTAAAACAGGAAACACTCACGGTATGTTACATTGGAAACTCGTGATAAAATGTCACTTTCTAAATATTGTGTGGGTGTGTGATAAGAACATTTGAAAAGTGATTATCAGTTTTTTACGTTCTTCTTTGCTCGAAATTTCATCAAGTTCTTGAAAATCTTGTACTGTGTTCATCGGGAAACCCTTTGGCGGTTCATAAAGTCTTTCTGCAAGTTTTGTTTCCCTTAATCCTCTATGTGAAGATTCATCGAGTATTCGGTCATTTTGGTTTAAAAGTTTCTCATTTTGCGTTAAAATTTCTTCATTTTGCTTAATAATTTTCTCTATTTGAGCGGACCTTTTCTCATTTTGAATCTCCATATACCTACGAAGATAATTTATCATATGTAATAATTTCAATAGTTCCTAAATTAAATACATGTTAAAATCTAATTTTCAATTAAAAACCAAACAAAATAAATCATAATCATAATCTATAAAAATTTCTATATTTCGAAAAGTTGAGCCCAAAAACAATATCATAGGTTGTAATAAGAATAGTTCTCTTCATTTCACTCACTTCAACTGCATAGTGATATCTTTCAATGTGTCTTCAACACTCATTTGTTTTCTCCTTGCAAAATCGTGAATCATCGTATTGCATAGGGAAGTTTAATTCGGAATTACAAATACTGTCTTCTGAAAAAATTCTATCTTCATTTAAATTTTCTGATTTCTTCGATGTGTTCTTTACAGATCTGTTCTTTACGGCCGGTTCAGATAAAGGATCGAATGATTGACGACTGAAAGTTGACATGTGAGCTGTTTTTTTCCTACAATAAAACAAGATAATATAATTTGTGCTCTGGATGGAACACATTCTCTCAAATGATTTCTTGTTATCTTTTTAATTGAGTCTATTAAAACAGGCATGCTACATGTCAAGGATATTGTTAAATCAGGGAAATTCTTTCAATTTCAAGTTTATAAAATTCTAAAAAAACTGTAGAATCTTTTCTATTCAACAAAGTTTTACTTATTTCTTATTTAATGATATTTTTTTGTAAGATTGTTTTTATACGTGGGAAAAATAGCTAATACCTTGTAACGGTATGGTATACCGTTGGTAAATAGAGCCTGTACATAGGCAACCATCATCGCGATTAGCGATACTAGGCAGAGCGACCATACAGAACCTGACCATAGGCCAGCCAACCTACAATTACCACGAAGCTATAGAGCGGTCAGAATATCGATCGCAGAATGGTACGGTAAATTCACGTCAGGTTCGCAGAACTCAGGTTCCCGCGCACGGGATGCCTCCGCAACAGGCTAAAAGAAGGGCGGTGGAACTCGTCCAGTCACTCTTCGTCGAGTCACAGGCCTTTTGCCCTCGCCTGACGACGCCGCCTCTGCCAGCAGTAACTCTGCCAGCCTTCGAGAAGGACGACTACGACGTTCCAGCCAGCCAGTCTTCCCAGCAGCCGCCTTTCTTCACTTTGGGTCGACGGATCTCTCCTCCAAGCACGACTTTCTCCATCTGCGAGCTTAAGAACGAGAGGTAGTATACTCCTGGAAACTTCGCACGCTGCACCAGGCTGAAGTTCTCCTCTTTTTACCTTTTTATTTGTGACGTTAAGTTCTTGTGTACGCTGTACCAGGCTACGAGAACTTAACGCACAACTAGATTTGTTGGTGCTGAGCATTGTTAGATGGCGTTGCCATATTTAGTAGTAAGCATTTTTCCTGTAATTTTTGTCAGCCTGTTTGATTGCGTGTTCGCATTTATTGTCAGCAACGATTTTGTTTAGTACGCCAGCGTCAGACTTTCCTTTCTCGTCTGTGGTTTATGGCTGCATTTCTTTGCATTTTGTAACTATTTAAAATACAGTACACATTAAAAAGGAATATCGCATTCATTTTTGACTTTCCACTTGCTCTGAAATTTCCATGACTTTAACAGGTTATGGGCCCAGAAGTCAAATGAATATTTTTATGAAAGTTTGAGGTTGAAAGAAGAAAAGTCGGAAAAGTCAGCATCTAACCTCAAAACGTCAGTGAAGAACAACGCAAAATGGATACCAGATTTAACCTTGAAAAGCTAATTGAATCTGCTGAGGGAAATTCAAAGACGAATTATGTTTCTTGGAGATTTAAATTAAACTTATTATTGAGAATGAAAGGCCTGTTAGATGTAGTTACTGGTGCGTCACCTCAACCATTTGAAGCAGATGCAGGTTATGCTGATTGGGTCAAGAAGGACATAGAGGCACAAACTATTGTTGGTTTAAATGTGGATGAAAAGATCGCTTTGAAAATCATTACGTGCACGTCGGCAGCTTCAATGATTGAGATGCTTGAAGCACTGTATGGAAAGCATAGTCAGAAAACAACAGCGATGTTGCAGCAACAATTTTTCAGTTTCAAATTCGATGAGACAATATCAGTTGTGGATAATTGTCTCCAAATATATGGGCTGGCGCAAGAATTGCGTGCAGTTGGCGAAGAGGTAAGAGACAGTTGGATAATGTCACGCATTTTAAATTACCTACCAGCGAAGTTTGATCATTTCCATGCTGCGTGGGAGTCAGTAACTGAAGTGGATAAAACGTTTGCCAATTTACGTGATCGTCTTCAACAAGAAGAAATTAGGCTTCAAAGTCGTGAATCATCTGTCGTCGAGAATGCGCTGATCGGAAAAGGAAATTTCAACAAGTTTGGTAAAGGTCAGCATAAAAAAGGTCAAAAATCATTTGGAAATAAGAACTCAAGTTCTGGTCAGCAAGGTCAGTCAGGTCAGTCTATAATCGTATGTTATAAGTGTGGTCAAGTTGGACATCGGAAATTTGATTGTAAGAATAAACCTTGTGCAAAATATATTGAATACTGCAAGAATAATTACAAATGTAATATTTGCCAAGAAATCGGACACTTTGCGAAAGAATGTCCTAAAAGATCTAATGATGATAAGAGTAAGTGTAAGTCGTTTATTTCAGTCGCTCTATCGTCAGCAGCTCTTGACAGTTTGTCTGAAAGAAATGAACCATGGATCAAAGATAGTGGTGCCACTCACCACATGACTGGAATGTTAAAATTAATTACAAATCTTCGTAGTCTTGACACGCCTATACTCGTGAAAATTGGAGATTCAAGATAATTACAAGCTGTCGCGATTGGTGAAGTTTATTTGAATGCTTACGATGGCACGCAGTGGAATCCAATCGTTTTGAAAGCTGTTCTCTTTGTGCCAAAATTAGAATCTAATCTTTTTTTGGTCACAGCAGTTCTTGACAAGGGTTATTCGCAACAGGCTACAGCAAAATTGTCTCTAATTATGGAAAATGATAAACCTGTTCTGATAGGAGAAAGGCATGGAGGGTTATTTCTTATGAAGTTACGTCCGATGGAAGATTATAGTTTAACAGCAGTTGATTCTTTGAAACTCTGGCATAAAAGAATGGCACACCAAAACATCCGTTATGTAAAAGATGTTTTGAACAGAAATAACATAAAGTACATCGATGACTGGGAGAACTACGTTTGTGAAGGCTGCGTGTATGGGAAACAACATCGAGTTTCACATCCGAAAAATGATGTGGTAGCCAAAGCTCCTCTCGATAAAGTTCACGTTGATCTTGGAGAAATTAATGTTCCATCTCTTGGTGGTGCAAAGTATTTTTTATTTTTCAAGGATGATTATAGCCATTTTCGCTCTGTTTATTTTTTAAAACACAAATCAGAGGCAGTCGACAAACTAAATACATATCTGAATCTCGTCGAAAATCAGTTTGGTCGCAAGGTAAAAATTTTGAAATCTGACAACGGTACTGAAATAAAAAATGCCAGAAGTCGTGATATTTTCGATCAGCTTGGCATATTCAATGAAAAGTCGGTTGCTTGTACACCTGAACAAAATGGAAGAATAGAGAGAGAAATGCGTACGATTGTTGAGTCGGCGCGAGCTGAAATTCATGCAAAGGAACTTGGAACTTTTCTGTGGGCGGAAGCACTGAACTACTCCGTTTTTACAATAAACCAGACTGGCACAAGTAGTGTACATGGCAAGACTCCAACTGAATTATGGTTTGGTCGTCTCGTTAATCTGAAGTCTTTGAAAAGTTTTGGTTGTGAATGTTACGTGATGATACCTGATCGTGAACGTCAAAAATTGGACAAAAAGAGTAAGAAAGGAATATTTGTCGGATATGATATCGAGGAGCATGGTTATCGCATTTATTTTCCAAGTCAGCGTAGAGTCGAAGTTTCATGCAACGTGATATTCGATGAAAAGGTTGGTCCAGAGAAGGGCTATACAGAAATTGACTGTAAATTGACGGAAGACAACGAATCGGAAACTGTCTATGAGAGTTTATCCGAACCAGAATCAGTTAGCTCAGAACTTCAGGAGGAGTCAGATGGAAGTAGCGATAGTGATGATCGGGAAGCGATAAATGAAGATGCGAATGGAAGGGTGCCAAGGTATGGTCTACGGAATCGTCAAAACATCAAGCCACATCCAAGACATCAGGATTATCTAATGATAGGTGAAGTCGAAGATATTTGTGTCACCGAAGCTTTGAAGGATCCAAGCTGGAAGAAAGCAATGCAAGAAGAGATTGATTCTCTGAAACACATGAAGTCTTGGGTATTAGTTGATTTGCCAGAAGGTCGCAAAGCATTTACATGCAAGTGGGTTCTAAAAGAAAAGACTGATGGTCGCTTAAAGGCTCGTGTAGTCGCACGTGGTTTTGATCAAAAACCGGGCATTGATTATAGCGAAACATTTGCACCTGTTGCCAGACATGCCAGTATTCGTTTGTTGTTGAATCAGGCTGCAAGTGAAAGATGGCACATTCGCACTTTCGATATTAAAACAGCGTTTCTATACGGAGACTTGTCTGAGGAGATCTACATGAAACAGCCAGAAGGTTTCAGTGATAATTCGCAAAAGGTATGTCTTTTGAAAAAGAGCATATATGGTCTCAAACAAGCCTCAAAGGCTTGGAATGCTAAATTTACGAATTATTTGAAAGACTTAAGGTTTGAAAACACTGATGATGACCCATGCATTTTCTTCAATGTATCGAAGTCAGTAATCATAGCACTCTTCGTGGACGATGGATTGATAATTGGTCAAGATGAAGATAAAATTGAAGAAATTCTTTCTCGACTGGCAAGGAAGTTTGAGATCACTTTTGAAATTCCAAAGCAAGGGAAATTATTCTATTTAGGAATATAAATCACTCTAATGAAAAATGGAATTCTTGTTACGCAAACAAGATACACAAGAAAAACATTATCTCGATTTGGTTTCGAAGGAGTTTATTCAGTCATGACACCCATCGAACCTGGAATGTTGACAGAGAAGAAAGTAAATGACAAAGCTCTGAAGGACAAACCGTACCGTGAGATCATCGGTAGCCTATTGTACCTATCAACAATATCAAGAACGGACATTAGTTTCACTGTAAATTTTTTGAGTCGCCAAGTCAACAATCCTAATGTAAGTCATTGGAAGATGATTGAACGTGTTTTTAGATATCTGAAGGGAACTGAAAAACTTGGTATATTCTTTGATGGAAAAAAGGAACTGAAGGCCTACACAGACTCAAACTATGGTGGAGTAGAATCGGACATGATCTCAACAAGTGGAATCTTAATTGATTATGGTGGTCCAATTGTCTGGATAGCGCAGAAACAATCAATTACTTCCATTTCATCTGCGGAAGCAGAGTATCGTACTGCAACTAGTGGAATTCAAGAAGTCTGCTGGATTCGTCGCATGGTCAAGGAGTTGAATATAGAAAACCTGACTGTACCGACAAATCTGTTTATCGACAATAAGACAGCAATGCACATGCTCAACAATGCGGATGAAGGAAAAGTGACTAAAGGAAAAAAACATATTGAGATACGTCGCAAATTTATAAATCAACATGTTGACAAGACCATTTTTAAAACTCCGAGGAAAATTGCTTAAGGAGGAGTATTGGTGATGAGCATTGTTAGATGGCGTTGCCATATTTAGTAGTAAGCATTTTTCCTGTAATGTTTGTCAGCCTGTTTGATTGCGTGTTCGCATTTATTGTCAACAACGATTTTGTTTAGTACGCCAGCGTCAGCCTTTCCTTTCTCGTCTGTGGTTTATGGCTGCATTTCTTTGCGTTTTGTAACTATTTAAAATACAGTACACATTAAAAAGGAATATCGCATTCATTTTTGACTTTCCACTTGCTCTGAAATTTCCATGACTTTAACAAGATTCTTTTTCGCCGCGAAGGGATACGTTTTTTAGGCCAAGTTACTGTGTACGCTGCACCAGGCTACGGTAACTTGGCAGGGCTCGGAATGTAATTAACGTCTTGTTATCTTTGAGAGGGGTAGGCTCGCGCCAATAAAGTCTTATACGGGCGCCATAATTGTAGCTCGGTAAGTTCGCGCAAAAGGGTAAAATGACCGAAATTTTACCATGATGTACTTATTTAATTTAAAACGGCGCAAAATACTTAATTTTTTGATTATGAACAATTAATTCTTGCTTACTTTACTTCGTAGTTGCGATATTTATTTTATGTTCACGCGTCTCTCGAATTTATCATTATTTTGCACAATCTGCGACATTCTCAAATTAGTTAGCAGTGGTTTTCTCTCTCTTGCAAAAGGGGGAAAACAGCTTTGTAAAATGCTGAGATCCGGCTGGTAACAAATAAAGGTTTTTTAACCCTCGTGATGCGTGCTCAGCTAGGGGGCAAGAAAGGGCACTGTTAGGTTTGCGCCGCGAATTGTTTGTTTTGTTGTCGAATCGGTTTAGACATTTCGTAATACTAGTACGTATTTTCAAAAAGAATGTTTTTGAGTTGATCAATACATCAAATCGCTAGTTATTTTAATTGAGTCTTTTTATAAGTTGCATTCATCGTTCACTCGGTTTGCGAGGAGAATAAGCTTAGTTTATATCGAGTATTTTGTTAAAAGGACAACTTGCATTGTATAGAGTCTTTCCGTAGCCGGGTGACGATGAAATGTTGCTCTGTAATTCTTTAAACTCTCATTTGAATAAATTCTCATTTGTTGCTTAATTTTGATTGCATATTCCCTGCCTCCCTCGAGATCCCACGAATAATGACAACTATAATTACTATGAGTTCAAGCTGCCTATGAGAGGGCGTAAGACTAGGATCAAATAATAGATTTTACTTTTATTCATTTCTAATTGGAGTTAATAATAATAAAATAACCAGGCGTAGGCAGAGATTTAGCTTTCACTTCACTCTAACTAACTCTATTATCAAAATAACTAATATTCAACATTACACACAAATATTTCTCATAACATTATAAAGCTATTTCTCTTAACAACCTAGTTTAAAAAATGAAAGGAAATGACATCTGATTAGCATTAGTCAAAGAAGAGTCTGGGAAAATTTGAATCGCGATTTACTATGAATTTTGTTTATAAACATTTGAACACATTCTATAAGTACATTAGGTTTAATAAGGAATTTACTTACGAAACATGTTTGCTTGTGCCATTCGACAAAGTATTGAAGGCGATATCTCCTGATTTATGCGTAGATTTAGATTTGTCTGACTCAAAATTTTGTGGTGTATCACTATTGTTAAGCTTTTTTTTTGCGTTCACTTCTGTCAATATTAATTTTAGCCTTCTTACTTCTGCTGTCAGAGAAGACTTGTTTCTTTCATGCGGAGGTTCCTCATCAGATGTAGATAAAAGTGCTTTTGGGGATTTTATTTGTCTTCCGCTACTTGATACTCTATTGTCTTTCATCAGCTTTGGAAATTGTCTCTTTTTGGATTTCTCCAGTTCTTTTTGTAAATTATCTTCCATGATTCTGAAAATAAAAAACTTTTTAAAAAAGGAATTTGATACTTTCTAAGTTATTATTTTTATATTATGAAGTATTTTTATGGGAAATAAAATTATCAACAATATACAATCATGAATATATAATTGATTGAATATATATATATATATATAGATGTATATATATATATATATATATATATATAATTTTTAGCAGATACTTCTGTAATTTTAAAAATAGTATTTAATTAATTTTTAATATTACATCTTATTTAAGGCAGTATTCTACTTACAAATTTTCAAAAAAATCGAATTTTTTTTACATTTTTCGAAAGTATATATATTCAAAAATGTTGTGTAAAAATTCCAGAAAGATCCAAGCATTCTAACTGCTCTTTTCACCCCTCGAAAGTAACTACTTAACCGCCAGAAATCTATGCGCGCGCTGTGTCATCCGCTTAAGCCAATTGAAGTTCACTGATCGCTTTTCTTTTACATAACTATTTATTTAATTTTGAGGTAAAATTAACGGCGACAGTAGATTAACGCAAATCCACTCATCCTCAATTACATTTCCTTCTTCTCCTTCTAAATTACTCCAAAGAGGCATCCTGTAAGTCTTATTCTTGACATTGTTTAAGTGTACAGCTTGGACTCTGTACGTATCCGAATTCGAAGAAGTGTGCTTAAGTGTACACTTTTAAAGTGTATGAGAAGTGTATGGAAAATGCTCACTAGCTTTGCAAAGTGGTGCCATCCGTAGAATGTACGGTGCTGTTTTGAACTAGAGATGAATGTTATGTATGCCTTGTCAGTTATAGGTAGATTAAAGGATAAATAAATATAAATAGAGATAAATAGAGAATAGTTATAAATAGAGAATAGAATAGTTATAATATAAATTATAATATAAATATAATATGTAATATTATAATATAAATAGAATAGTTATAAATAGAGACAATTTTTTCTGCTCCGTCAACTAAAAGTAACACATTTATATTTACCGCAAAGTGCAAAGATTTATTTTTATTCTTGACATTTATTTAAAATATTCTATAACACAATCCCAAGTGCGAAATTACAAACGGCTAAACGTTGGCACAGTTCTGGCAACGATACTGCCGAGATTCGGCCGCCAGCACTGCGCCGACACCAAAATGATATCTACGGGCTTCAGTCGGCGGCCAAGACTTGGCCGCCTTCACTTGCCCATCACTTGCCCGTCATTGGCTCATTACACTTAGAAGTTACAATAAAAAAATAAAAATAAAATGTTATTAATTAAGAACATGATTTCTACGTAGATATATTATGCATATACTTATAAATAATCGATATTTGTAAATTTTAACGCTTTTTAACAAATAAAATTTCGCACGCAACGCGGGGGGGAATCGAACGCACGACCTACGGGACGCGAGTCCAGTTACCTAACCATTACCCTAAGCTCTCGAGATGGTGGTCCCACATTTTTCCACGGTATGCTCATTCACACACAAAGATTAAATTGTTTCCAGATAATTTAATCAAAAAATGCATTTGAGTTAACAATAAATAAAATATGTTCCTATTTTTAATCTTCACTTTTACAGAAAGTAAAAGTATTGATGAAAAGTATATTGTAGTAATGATTGATATAACAGGACCAGCAAAAAATGCCATTTCATAAAACATTTTTAATTAAATAATTTAAAATACTACTTAGTCGTTTAAAGTTTCTACAAAATCTTGAAAATCCTTTAAGTCTTTTTAAATATCTTAGAATCTCTTGAAATTTATTAATCATTCTAAATGTTTTGAAATTGTTTAACAAATTTAAAAATCTCTCTTTTGAAATTCCCTAATGACATTTAAAATCTTCTAAAGTCTTTTATAGTATCTATGAAATCCCTAAAATCCTTTGACCTTCTTTAAAGTACCATTAAAGTGCTATAGCTGGGCCAGAATCTTGCATTTTGACTTCCAATACGGTTTGCCGTAGTAATTCCAACTTTCGTCCCAATAATAGGCCATTGCTGGGCCAAGCATCGGCAGAAGCTTGGCAAATTTTAAATGCCAGTACTGGGACAACACTGGACTGATTTGATTGCTGTTATTGGTCCAGTAACATTGGCCGACACTTGGCTGCCAAAACTGGTCCAGTATTGAGTCGTGTTTTCAGTACCGGCAATTCGCACTTGGGATAAACTTTACTAATTGACAATTAAAAACCTTTAAAAAAATGCTTACATTCTTTGATACATGAAAATTTCTATGTTAAGTTTTGTAGGTTAAGTGTATCTTTTTGATTTATGTAAAATAAATTTATGTGAAACTATAAATATAGAATTACATTTCAAAATGAGTTAAAAACATTTTAAAGTGTTGTTTATAATTTATTATGTCAAATTTGATTGTTTTGGTAAAATCTAATGTTGTTTATAATTTACTATGTCAAATTTGATTGTTTTGGTAAAATCTAAATAATTTACTATATCAAATTATGTATATATGTTACGATGCAAGCATATTTTAAATCTTTTTTTTTTACTTTCTTAAATCTTTAAATTTAAATAAATCTTTATATAAAAATCCTTAAATTTTCTAAATTCTAAATCTTTAAAATTTTTACAGTCCTATTACTATTACTCCTCTAAATTTCCAATCATTTAAAATTCATTTCAATAAAATACTAAAAAATCATGTTAAAATTCATCTATTTTTAATAACCACAAATTGTAATAATAATTAAAAAAAAAAATCTTGACCGTAGCACGCGATGATTTGAACATGATTTTATTGTTTTTGTCAAATATAATACAATTAACCTCCAAACAATGTGTCAAAGCATTTGAAAATTCAAAACATTTAATTTTATTTAATTTTATAATAAATTAGTTGATATTTGATATAATAAAAAATAAAAAATTATAGTATTTACATTATGTGTTACGTTGCAAGTATATTTTTCATTAATAATCCTATATAACATGTATATTTACGTCTCACATTTACTGAAAACAGACGCACACTCGCTACCATGAATTCACATGAGATGTACGCCTCACGTATATCACGTGATACGTTTCTTCTTTTTTTCTCTTTCTCTTCTTTCTTTCAGATACACCAATCGGCGGTCTGCTTTGAAACTGAATTAACTAAACCAAGCAAATAATAGGCTTTCCGCTCCACGTATATAAAGATCGATTTTAGAAATTCGAGTTCGATTCGAGAGTAACGATTGTGATAACGCGAGAGTAACGCTTTTGGTAACGCTTCTCACGAACACAAGCAAATAAGACACAGAGTGAAAATGTCCGCTACACACACATATGAGTCACACATTCATAAGCTTGTGAAACTATTCGAGAATTAATCGAATAGAGATTTCTTATCTAGGAACACCTGGCGGTCCACGACTTATCCGTCCAGCTCGATTCAGTGGACGTCCAAACACGTCAATACTCATCATGATACTGAGCTTCTCACGATGCGTATGCTCCTAATATATAATGCCAGCTTCACGCAGTTCTTCAACGATGGAAATGATTTCATTGGTGTGACTCGGGTTTCCTGCTGTGTGAGATGCCAGAAGCAGTCGAAGACGATCAACTAGTTCGTTAGGGTCATCCCAGTAGACATAGTCTGTTTTAGCATTTTTTCTTGCTACCATATACTGTGGCAGTGAACCTCCACTCGTTGAGGAGCGTCTGCGCGACACATTAAACAGTTTTGCAATAAAGTTCTTGTACTTGATACTTTTGCTTGTTTGAACAGGTTCAGTTGGACTGTAATGCTTCTTGTGTGCATTTGTGGCAACTAAAATCTCTTTGTAACTGTTTAAATCATCATTGCTTATTGAAGACTCTTGAGGAGACTGTCTAAACAACAGCTCAAGTTTATCACCAACTTGGATTTACTGACCCTCGAAACTGATGGGTTTATCGCCAATCATGAGGATACCGTCATTGAGTTTGCGTACTCCATAAACCATGTCCAAGTACTGTTTTCTGTTTTTGTGCAGCAACGCGAGAAACTTGTTTGTCAAATAGTCATAACTGTCAGCAGACTAATTCATTACATCATCTTGCTCTTCAACCATAGGTGCATCATGCTGTCCTTCTTCTTCTTCATTAGCGGTCATAAAGGAAGCATCTTCATCCTCTTTCTTCTTCTTATTTACAAACTTATTTTGAAAAACTGTTAGGGGGGGGGAGTCAGAACAAAACACGTCGAGCAATTTTCACGGCTCGGCGTGGCGAGGGAGAGAAAACTTCGGGCGAAACACCTATCGGAATGAACAAGATGTCACTTCCGATAGGGCTAGCAGTCCTGCAAAATAACTCGGGCGCCGTTGGCAAAGGTTCTGTCGGGGCCCGGTTTAATTCGAGGATTGATAAGGCGCTCGGACGGATTCGTGACGGCGCGAGGGGAGAGAAAACGAGTTGGAACTCCGGGATTCGCTCTCGCCAGATCCTTCCCGAATAAAACAGAGGACTCTCTGGGTCGTACTCCTCTCCGCGTAATTCAGGCACTAATTCCGGATGCTCGGGGTCATATTCTGCAATTTCCGGAAGAGTGGGCGGGAGAGCTCGCGAGATCGGCAGATCGGATTCGGGGTCAATGCGCGAGGCGATAAACTGTCGCTTTTTAGCGAGGCGGCGTCGCCTACTGAAACGCTTCTGAGGCTTTCCGCGACGTTTGCGTCCGACTTTATTCGCGTCTAATAATGCGGGACTTTGGTCGATGATCGGTTCGCACGAAAGCGTCGAGGACGGCAGCCGGGCCGGTTGGACGGTTTGTGCTCGCTGTGAATTCGGATCGCGGTCCGAATTCATTGAGAAACCCAAAAGAACACGAGGGGTAACCCTACCCGGTTGGAAATCGAAGGAATCACGGATCCGGGGATCAATGCCCTTCGACAAACCAAAACGCGAAACGAAACCACGCGCCCGGTCGAAAGATTCGCTTCGCGAATCGAGGGAGTCACAGATTCAGAGATCGATGCCCCTCGACACGAGAAAACGAATCCCGACAAATCCTAGAAGGTCGATCTAAGATCTACGACCCTCGACCACGAGGTGAACGAATCGAAACCTC
>CAJFCO010018028.1:31237-44134 GCA_904066015.1 Synergus gifuensis | reverse complement strand
TTACCACTGGCTCATAATTGTTATAATGTATCTGTTGATATGACTAATTATCATTTAATTACTTAGAAGTTAATATGGTTGCATATTATTGGGCGTTACAAAGAAAATTTAATATTTTTGGGATGTAACAGAGATTGTTGGATTTCTGCAATCGTAGAGCAGATATTGTCTAGTGTACAAAACAGCGATGGTGATAGAAAAAATGAGACTGACGCTTTTAAAATGCACTGTATTAAAAAAGAAAGTTTCTGGAAACGATGCTTTTGCGTTGATTGTGGAGCTGCGAGTAAAGATAATCTTTAAAAAAAATTATTTACTAATTAAAGAGAATTAATTTTAAAATTTTGTCTATTATTTTTTTCAGATCCGGATTGGGTGAGTCTAAACTTGGGAGTCTTAATATGCATCGAATGCTGTGGCATTCACAGGAATTTAGGATCTCACATATCTAAAGTCAGGTCTTTAGATCTGGATGATTGGTCGTAAGTATTATATTTTATATAAATGGAAAGCTTTCATGTGAAACATATATATTTGAAAGTTTTAAATATATTCTAAGTTTAAAATCTGTATTTTTATTTTAGTGCGGGCCAATTAAGTGTTATGTTGGCGCTGGAAAATGATATAGCCAACACTCCAACAGCGTCTGGGAATATTGTCTAAATGGAAAGCAGAAGCCAAATAGTGATTCATCTAGAGAAGAAAAGGAACAGTGGGTCAGGTGGAAATACGAAGAAAAGGCAACTGAAAACGCAACAATGCCCCTCCGACTATGAATGGAAAGCCAAAAGGCACAAAAGCAAAATTTACAAGAGGGCCTTCGACGTTCGCGGTCTTAGATAAACCGCTTTCGACATCTGCTTACGTACACCTAAGACATTGCATAATAATTTTGTACAATGTTATATAACTGACCTTAAAGAGGTATAGATTTTAAAAATAATATTTTAATACGAAGAAAGAAGAAATAAGTCAATTTAAGTCTTAAAAAAATTTAAAATTGAATAATTATAAAGAGAAGTTGCAGAATCAAAAAGTAGAAACAAACTCAATACTAACAATTGATAATTTTATCATTCTTTTCGAGTTTGTATTTTCTAAAAGTTCTTTCCGTGTAATTGTATTTTATTTTAAATTTCAGCGAGATTTGCAGTAGAATTGATAAATGTAGAATTTAAGTTAATAAATGTCGATTTAAGTACTTTTTCATCGCACGTATGTTTTAACTGTACTTGAACTAGATCCTTAAAAATATGTTCTCGTTTTAGTCACCAAAAGACCGAAAAAAGTGTTCTTAAATATTATTCATCTGTTTTATAATAATACTTAATAGTATTTAAGTATATACTTAGTAGCCTTAGTAAAGTTGAAATACCAAAGTTTTATTTTATAAAACGTGATATAATAATATGTATTAAAAAGGCCGAGAGAAAATATACTTTTAGAACGTAATTTGTTAAAACCAATTTATTCCTCCATACACAAACATAGATAATTGTATAAAGTCATATATAAAGTCATATATGTATATTGTATAAAGTCATATATGTATCAATTGCTTAAAGCCATGTAAGACTTATCCGATCTCTACCTTACCGACTTCTTTTTCTCTGGTCTTAAATTTTTGTAAAAATAAAAAAAAATTTTGGAGAAAAAAATTTTTTTTTATAAATATCAATATTTAGGACCAGATAATCGTACCTTAATGCTTTAGCTTCAATTATAGAAATTTTCAATTTGATATTTCAATAAATGTAGACGTAGCGTTGCAGAGAAAAAAATGTCGGTAAGGTAGGAATCGGGTAAGTCTTACATGGCCTTAAAAAGTAATGTCTCTTGTTGGCGTATTTTCCAATAAACTTAATTATATAATTAATGATACATTAATTAATTAATTAACGAGGATAACATTACTCAAATCATAAGTAGCGACAACTAAGGCTACCCTAGCGAAAGCTTCGGATTAAAATTCATTCCGAATCAATCCGTATCATTCCGGAATTTAAAAAGCCATTAGGTGTGTCCCTAATGGCTTGCATTTTAGTGGCGGTGGCACTTTGTCATAATGCCAGTTGAAAGGATGGGTGCGCGCGCAGCGTATTGCCAACTGTCGTTAGATGAAGATTGAAATAAAGTTGTATTTTTGTATTGTATTTCTTTATTGAAATAAAGTTGTATTTTATAAAACGTGATATAATAATATGTATTAAAAGGTCGAGAGAAAATATATTTTTAGAATGTAATTTGTTAAAACGAATTTATTCACAACATAGATAATTGTATAAATTCGACGTTCCGGTAACACTGGACAACAAAATATGACCTATGTCGGGTTGGGACGAGATATATCATTTCCATGATAGTTTTCTGTGCTGAATCCAAATCTGACCTCCGTTTTTTTCGTTGATCTCAAATTTTTGAGTTTTTTTGAGTTAAAAATTTTTTCGAAAAATCAAAAATCGTGTGATAAAAGGGTGAAAACATTTTTTTCACGAAAAGAGATACGTGCTTTTGATGCGTTTTTTAACGCAGAAAGTTAATGGACCATTTCTGGTCGATTAACTAAAATGGTTAATCGATTAACTAAAATGGTCGATTAACTTTTCACTCTAGTCTACATGCGAGTTTTTTTTGCAATTTTAAACTCCTGGTAAAAAATCAATTTGATTAATTTTTAAATATTATTATTGCATTCTGAAAGAAATACATTCTTTTACAATAAGAGATTTGTTATTTACAATAAGAATTTCTTTTACAATACGTAACTGTTAAAGTGCATGGAAAAACACCAAACGATTCTAATTAAAGACAACAAATACTCATGGTTTGTAGTTTATTTGATTATATACTTCTTAATTTGTAAATCTAATTAATATATTAATTAATTTAAAATACAATACAAAAATAAATAAATAAATACAATACTGTAATGTCAAGAATCTACTTTATTTTTATATTTAATAATAACCCTTTAACTTATACCCTATCTTCCTCGTTTTGCTCAAAAATCTTAAACGTCTAACACAGTCTTTGAAGAAATCTGATGCGGGATGAGGATGCCAATGAAATTAACTAATTAAACTATAATTCGTGTTTATTGAGTATAAAATACAAATAAGGAGAGTAAATATTCTGAGGTGAGTGAGGCACCCCCTTCAGTTTCCTGGGTCTTCGGCAGGTATCTTAAATACATAAATTTTTTCATAAATATGTATTCGATACTTAAAATTTGTATGTTTAATAACAAGTGTCACTCACCTTATGTTTGTTTCGTGATTAGTTCTAGGAACTGTTCCTTAATCCTCTGGTGTGGACTTTCAATGATTATCCAATGATTTGTTTAGGATGCATAATCCTTTGTCCGAGAGGGAGAGAACTAGTTGGATAGGACCACTGATGTTTTGGTGGATTCTTCCACTTTTGTTAGTAAACGCACTTATAGTTGAATTTATCGTTTTACACTGAGTTAGATAATTTTGGGTTTATACATTAAATAAATTTGATAATTGTTCATCTGAATTTTGGTGAACTTGATTACACTTGGATTTAATTAATAATTGATTTGCCTTTTCACGCCTACCGAAGATTTCACAATTCAACTCAAACCGTTTACTGAAAGTGGGGATTTTACAAGTTTACTGTCGAAGAATTCGCAGATGCACTTGAACTTAAATTAATTATTCGGTGATAATTATTGTTACTGATAAAGATTAACTGATGAATGTCACAACTAACAAATGTTTTAAAAGAATAGAAAATGATTCGCAAACTGAAGTTAATTGCGAAATAACTGCCTAACTAACTGACTGATTAATTGACCGACTAATTGATTTACCAATTGTTACTAAGTAACTTCTACTTGTATTGTACTGAACTGGACCGGACCCGAACTTGGGTGAACTCTATTGAACTGCCGAATTAAACTGGAACGGACTCGAACTTGGGTGAACTCTATTGAACTGCCGAATTAAACTGGAGCAGACTCCTTGACTAATGAGCTCCTCGGGTTCTTATATGAGTTGATCCATCCTAACTATCACGCGCGTAGATTATCTTTGTCTAGTTCTTATCTGGGATGTTCTCTGTCTAGCATTGAGGTCATTATAATTTACGGTAGATGGGTACACTATATCCCCACCTATGGGTCACGCAGCGTAGATTATCTTTGTCTAATTTTTAACCGGGATGCTCTCTGTCTGAGCGATTCCCTTTTCAGCGCCAAGTACCTGGATACCTTCCCCTTCCAGTGCGCCACTACACCTCTTGCGCCTTCGGTTCCCCTCTTCGCCTGTTAAACTGACCGCTCGGCTGACCGACCCTTTCGCAGCACGGGGTCCTATTGTCATTGATGATTGCGAATAAAAATAAATCCTGCTCTAATTTTTTTTCGATAAACACATGTGATCGATTCAAAAATTATAATTTCGGAATCTATGGATTTTTACGAGTTTGGGGATATAAAATTTGTCAACGAAAGTCAGGAATTAGATTTTATTAAAATTTTACAATATTTATGTAGAGGGCCTTCTAATCTGTACACCCTAGCCCTTATCTCGTTAGTATATAAGAAACCACTGTAGCCACGTTCAGCAGTCTTATCCTAGAATTTGTAGTAAACTCGTCGCAGTGTTGCTGATATAATAAAGTTCTATTAAAAGAAGTAAAAAATATCATTACATTTTTTGGCGATCCTGCCAGGATCGTTCTTTTCGAACTCTGCAGAATTCCTATAAAAGACGATCTCGATAGAGGACCTGGAAAAGGAAAAAAATGGCAACTTAAATTTAAACTTTGATCTACGGATCAAAGGAGTTGCGCATTAAAGGAAAAAACTCCGGTCGCAATCACGATTGTCGCCCGAAAACCGAGTAAGTATTTTGCTGAGTAAAACTAGCCGCTGAATTGAGTAGGCGCTATCTACGTAAACTCAGGATAAAGAAAATTCCAAATCGAAACTGATATTGGGTTAGCCATATAGGCTGTAACAACCTAGGGACCGTGTGTCCCAGAAGAAGAAGCCAACACGGACAACATCCGGGTGGCAACACAGAGGGCTGACTCCGAGGAATCTACGGACATCTGAAGAGTAGCAGCGAGAAGATTCTTATTGAAATTCTTAAAATAAAAATTGTAAGTTTTGTAAATCTAGTTTTAGTTAATATTTCAAGACGTTAGACTCCCTTACTGTCTGCGAAAGGAGACGAAAGAAAAACCAGAGTTAGTTTCTCTTTCGGGGGAGCAAACTGAAATCTTACGTTGGGAAAGTTTTTGCACTCCAAACTACCCATCGTTAATAAATTAAAACTGATACTTTGTTATCGGACACAAGTTGGTAGGAACTTGTGGTCGCATAACACTGTAATAAACCATATTTGTGTTATTTTAACAAGAAAATTTCAATAAGCAAACATTCTTAAAGATAAAAACACTTATCACCAAATAAACTAGACAGAGACCAAGTCTCACCGTTTGACTAACGATAAACCTGACTGACTTTACTTTCCCACAAGACAATCCTTATCAAAATGGACAAAAATTCTCAATCAAAAGGTCAAACTCCGGTTACCGTGCCAACTGACCAATTGTTAGTTCAGTTGATAACCAAAGTCGATGCGATTGCTTTAGGACAGATTACCCTTAAACGTGAAAATGACAATCGCATAAAAGAGATTACCAAGCTTGCACAAACAGTAGGACTTTCTGGAGAAGTAGAAACAGACAATGCGGAAATAACTGAGGACAATTCATACCTGGAACAAGAAGAGCAAGCGTCTGCGAATCGATGCAGAAGAAATCAAGGAAATACAGAGGAAAGACAGAGAGACAGCGCGAGAAACACACGGTTGGTTGTAGAAGACGAAATGTTAAAGGCAAAAGACATTCTCGACACAGTAACGATCCTGAACGGCCAAGACGATATTGGCGTAGAAGACTTCATAAAAAATATTAAAAAAGCAAAAGCTAGGTGTTCACAGCCGAATGTGCGCCTAGATTTTATCATTGCCCAGAAACTTAAAGGCAATGCAGAACGGGCAATTAGGTACATTCCAATCAATTCCTATGACGACCTGTTCACTGCACTTAGACAAAATTTAAAACAAACCGGATCAAGCTTAGCACTGAAATCAAAATTAGAAAATTGTAAACAAGGACTTACAGAATCAGTGCAAAATTTCTCTCTCCGCTTTAGACAAATAACTAATGAACTGAACTACAGTATCTAAGGACAGCATGCAAGTCCACTTGAAAGACGTATGCGAATAAAAATAGAAGAATTAGAAAACGTGAACAGATATTTACTAAACCTAAAAAAGGAAATAGGTCTTCAGATTAGACTACTGAAACCAACCACACTAGCAGAAGCGAAAAATTTAGCCATGGAAACAGAGTTATGGCTCAAGGAATCACAACCAACACGAATCCAAATTCCACAACCAAAAATGGTAAGATTTCCCCCCCCCCGACCACAAGTCACGAGACCCCAGGCTAACACGGCTAGCCAAAAAGCAGTCAACCAAAAAATCTCATTAGCAGACAGAGGGAACATGAAATGCTTCAAGTGCGGAAAGCTAGGACATCTGTCTGCACAATTTTACGTGAAAACACAAAATTTTCCACATGGGCAGTATCAGAAAAGACCACCTATAAGACAAATCCAAGCAGAACAGGAAGCATTTCCTTCGGAAGAAACAACGGAATATTTCGAAATGACAGAAGGAGAGAGCAGAACAAACCAACTACGAGGACTCAGCAGAGTGTCTGCAGTATCCGGAAGATTGCAATCTATATACGGACAACGAGACGGAAGGAAATATAGACTATTAGTCGATAGCGGTGCTGCTATAAATCTAATAAAGAGAGAAATTTTAAGCCCTCAAGACAAGACATTTAAATTCAATAAAAAATTTGAATTGGGAAATGACTCCCACGAATCCTTAGAAGCTACATATTTAAATTATTTCGGAAAAAAACAATTATTCCATATAATAACCCAAGAATTCCTACTCTTCACGACGACGGCGAATTCATCGGAAGAAAAACATCGCAAGTATGCAGAATTATCACCAACGAACCAGATCAGGACATTTGGATAGAAAATGACGAAAACTTACCTGACGGAATATATAAAATAAAAGAAAAGAAAATCATCGCACCAATATTCAATTATTCCGAAAAACCAATAAAAATACCCGACAGTATCAAATTTGAAAGAATTGGTAAGATCCTTTCACGAGACGTGAAATACTTTCAAAAAGGGGGTGATTACCCAGTTAAACCTGAATACCCAGTTAAACCTGAACATGAGCGAATAAGGGAATTATTAAATTTCTTTGAACTAGACCATATTGAGAAAAATATCCTGGAAAGTATAAAAATGATCATAGCAAAATACAACGAGGTATTCATACTACCAACAGATCCATTGCCGTGCACAAATCTTACAGAACACGAGATTGTATTAAACTCTGGAAAGATCATAAACTTAAAATCTCATAAATTACCCGAAAAACACCGAGAATTCTCCTTAGAAGAAACAAACAAACTGTTAGAGAAAGGAATAATCAGACACTCAAATTCCCCTTTCAACTCACCACTCTGGATTGTGCCAAAAAAGGCAATAAGCTACGAATGGTCATAGACTACCGACAACTTAATAAAGACACGGACCAAGACGCTTACCCGCTACCAATGATCGACGATATCCTCGACAAAATGGAAAAAGCAAAATTTTTCTCAGCTTTTGATATGTCCGCAGGATTCCATCAAATACCTATGAAAGAAGAATGAAAAAAATACAGTGCATTCTCAACCTCACAAGGACACTTCGAATATAATCGAATGCCCTTTGGTCTGAAAAACGCCCCTGCTACGTTCCAACAAATGATGGACAGAGCTTTTTATGAATTAATTGGTACTAACTGCTTTGTATATATCGACGATATTGTTATCATTGGAGAAAAAATTCAAGATCATAATAAAAATCTAGAAACTGTTTTACAAAAAATCAAAGAATTAGGACTTCGACTAGAACCAACTAAATGCGAATATCTTAAACCAGAACTCGAGTATTTAGGTCACCTTATCACTAGAGACGGAATAAAACCAAACCCTGTAAAAATTGAGGCTATCAAAAATTTCAAGAAATTGGAAACAGTTAAAGACGTGCAATCCTTTTTAGGGCTCGCCGGTTATTACAGAAAATTTATTAAAAATTTTTCGAGTATCGCTAAACCTCTCACGAAATTGACACGAAAGGACACTATATTTGATTGGACACCAAATTGCGAGAAAGCATTCTATGATTTAAGACATGCCTTAACTACAGCCCCGGTGTTAAAATTTCCCGACTTTAAGAAACAATTTATCCTTACAACCGACGCATCAAATCAAGGACTCGGTACAGTTTAGTCACAAGACGGACATCCCTGCCTTTTTATCTCTAGAACTTTGAACAAAGCAGAAGAAAACTATACTACATTCGAAAAAGAGTTACTAGCCATAGGATGGGCCATGAAGAGACTAAGGCAATATCTTTTAGGAAATAGAGTTAAAATCCAAACAGATCATAGAGCACTCGTATGGCTTCACAATGTGAAAGACCCAAGTTCACGACTACTTAGGTGGAGATTAAGAATGGAGGAATATGATTACGAAATAGAATATGTAAAAGGTAAAGAAAATAAAGTAGACGACTGCTTATCCCGACTGTTCCCCATAGAGTCGACAAACATCCCAGAACAAACATCAGATAACATAGAAATTTTACCAGAGAGCATAAAACAAGACCCCCCCGAACGTCAATATTTCTGACAAACCGATAATAACTAGAGACGAATTGTTGCCACCCGACGAAAGAATAAAAATACAAAAAGGAAGAATGATATAACCCTCAGGGGAAGTAGAAAATCAAGAACACACAGCATCTACTTCGGAAAGAGAAGCATCAGAAAACGGAAGTCTCTACCAAGATTTTATGCAATGGAGGTTGGACCCTACTCTAGGTAAACTGAAAATAAAACTCAACGCCGAAGGTAAATTATGGAAACAAATAAACAAAGAAGATCTACCGCCGTACAACGAAGAAGATTGGATAAGAAAAATTGGACAATTGATCGAGGACACAGCATCAAAAAAATTAACGCTCATAAGATTCATCATAGGAGACCCGCTGATCTCACCTGTCGAGAAAGAGTTGATTCAAGAAATTTTTGAATTCTTATCTATAATGTATCCGCACCTAAGTTTCCACCTTTGCTTTACAAACACCCGAGACCTGACTAACGAAGAGAAGAGAATAATAACGAAAGAAGCGCATTCAACTCACCTTGGCGAACAAAATACCATTGATAGAGCTAATAAATTAGGTTATTGGCATAATATGGACGACGAGATAAAGAAATTTGTTAAGAACTGTGCAATATATCACCTTCAAAAGACAAATAGAATAAAAATGCAGAAGGAAAGTGTGATTCCGGACATACCTTTGAAACCCAACGATAAAATAGCTTTAGATATATTTGGGCCCATGCCGGAAACATCTATCGGACATAAGTACATCTTATCTCTGCAAGACAGATTAACACGATACATAATACTAATGCCAATGAAAAATGAAACTTCGGAATCAATAATTAATCAGCTCATTGAACACTATATTTATATTATCGGGGCTCCCAAAACAATTTTAACTGATCAAGGACAGAATCTGATATCCGAGATGATGCAACAATTCGAGGAAGTGCTAAATATTAAACCTATAAAAACAACATCATTTCATCCTCAATCAAACGGTAACATCGAGAGAATGCACTCAACCCTCAACAACTTAATTAAAACATAGATAGCTGAAAACAATAATAAATGGGATGAAAATATTAAATATATAAACTTCGTTATCAACACAACAAAAAACCAGACAACAGGTTTCTCACCTTTCGAATTGACGTTTGGAAGAGTACCCAACATTCCATCTACCATACAACAAAATCCTTCCATAACCTACCAAGAGTTAATAAGAAATTGGAAAAAAAACACGAACAAAACATCAGGCTAGCGAGAGAACGAATAGAACTGGAAAACAAAAAGAGGAAAAAATATCTCGATTTCAAAATAGTCAGACATCACCCGTTGTATAAAATAAACGATTGGGTGAAAATAAGAAACAACACAAAATCCAACAAACTGGACTCATCATGGAAAGGTCCATTCAAAATTATAAACATATTAAATAACAACAACTTAAAATTATTAAACTAAAATCAAATGATTACGGTACATATAGACCAAGTAATGCCCTATTTTGTTTCAGAAGATGATGAAGGAACTTCTATTGCTAACACTCCTAATCTGGATGACTAAAGCTACAGTCAACATTGAAAAAGTAAACGGAAATCTTTACAAAGAAGAGTTAGGTTTAGCTACGGTGTATGATGAAGAATGGAAACTGGTTATAGGAGTAAATCTCACCAACACCCATGAAAGAATGGAAGTGATTAATCATTTAAAGAATTTCCTATTCCAAAATTGCGACAACTGCGCTCTAAAGGCTACTATCAAAGGTATCATTGGTAGATGCGACAGATTAAAAAATAAAGAAATTATATTACACAATATCATGGGTAAAACACGATTTCGAAGGGGACTCTTTAATTTCGTTGGAAATTTATCTAAGACACTATTTGGAACCCTTTCCCAAGGAGATATCGACACTATGAACCAAGAATTTGACCAAGTATACGCAGACAGCAATAAAATGAATCAAGTCCTGTCAAATCACACAAAAATCTTGAAACTAATCCTTGATAGTACCTCACAGGATTACGAAGGAATTCATAACAGGTTAACCACGGAAAGTATAGCGATGAAAAGCTTAAACAAACAATCGGATCAAAATAGACGAAATATTATCTTACAAGATAAAATAACTACGCTGGACATACTCATCTCTGAAATGAGCGAGGATTTACAAACGGCACTTTCTGCCATAAATTTAAGAAAACACGGTATCATCGACCAAACAATAGTAACTCCAAACATCCTAAAGGAAACAATCAGAGAGTTCGAAGTTAAACACAGAACCAGGTATCATTTCGAAGGATCTGCAACCAACTATCAAAGATTAATAGACTCGAGCGAAATAAATATAATTACTTTGCAGGACACTCTAATTTACATAATAAAACTACCCATACTAAACAACGAAGTAATGACTATTGAACGAATTATACCCATCCCTGTTTAACAATCTGACAACACCTTTAAGAGTATCACGGTCGACCATGAATACATACTTACCGGAAAATATATATATATATTCCTATAGAGAAATCATCTCTTCAAAACTGTAGAGTGGCAGACAACATAAAAATTTGCAAGAGAGAACAGCCCAACATGATAACCTATCAGCAGGAAACGTGCGATTCAACGTTAGTTAATATAAAGTCCAAAGGAAAATGTCAATTAATAACATTTATATTACAATCCGAAACTTACATCCCCATCACGAATGGATTCTTAGCTATATATACCCAACCCAAACAACTGGACTCGATTGATCATTAAAATAAAATGCAAACCCAGACTATCCAAGTGTGTAACATGGCTGTTACGTTGGTTGCCTACGTGCAGGCGAAGGGGTGGGGGCACGCCGGCGAGCAGCGGTGCTGCGAGTTGTCGGTCGGCTGCCCCGCGCTCTTGCCGTTTAGACAGCTGACAGTCAAGACGTTAGTCTCTCTCTCTGATCTCTTGTGAGCCTCGTTGGCTACCTTAGTTTTCGGTTGTGCTAATCGCTATTTGTTCTTCCGGCTTTGAAGCCTTTTGTATCGTAAGTAGAATATAGTTTTTTGTTAATATTCACTTGCTTGTTCTTTGTTTCTCACTCCCATCTGGTAATTTCCCTAATTCCTATTCCCAATTAGTAATAATCATCCCAGATCATAATTGGGAGTGTATAAAATTACAGGAAACGATTTTAAAATCATGAGTGACACGATATCATTGAGAATTCAGTTTAACGAGAAAAATATTACGAAAAATTACATACAAAACTTGACTTATCCAGACGAATTACCCGATGTATCCTTGTTAAAAGAAAGATTAGTTATCTTACCTAACATTCTAGATTAGGAAATTTATAAAAATACAAGACTCAGCCTCGATAATGCTGAAGCTCTCTTAAATTCTATTAAAGGTCACCGACGAATACAAACATGGAAAGAGACCGTACTAGATTGGTTGAGATATTTGGGATATGGTTCATTAGGATTACTATCAATACACTTTTGTTATAAAATAGGCTTGTTCGAAGTAATCAAAAATTGTATACCTAAAAAACTATGCATATTTTGTGTAAAGAATCAAGTAGAAACCCCTACTTACGTAGTCACATACAATGTTTCAGCTCAACCTTTATTCGACACACCAATTAAGCCTAAGAGAATTAGAATGTAAAAAACTTCGAGACGAAGTTTAGTCTAAAAAGAGGGTAGTAGAGGGCCTCCTAATCTGTACACCCTGGCCCTTATCTCGTTAGTATATAAGAGACCACTGTAGCCACGTTCGGCCAGTGTTCTCAGATCGTGGGATTTTTCGGCCCCCACCACACGACCCTCGAGCTCATGCTTTCTCCCTCTAGCAACAGTCACGAACCTATTGATAGAGAAAGAAAGCATGAGCTTGTGGGTCGTATGGTGGGGGCCGAAAAATCCCACGATCTGAGAACACTGCGTTCGGCAGTCTTATCCTAGAATTTGTAGTAAACTCTTCGCAGTGCTGCTTGCATAATAAAGTTCTATTAAAAGAAGTAAAAAATATCATTACATTTATGTACATTTATTATTTTTGTGTTTTCGAGAAAATCACATACTATATATATACATATATATATATATATATATA
>CAJFCO010018027.1:86304-99771 GCA_904066015.1 Synergus gifuensis | reverse complement strand
CTTGAAATCCCTTAAAAATCCAAAAAAATCATTAAAATCACAAATCTCTTGAAATCTATGTCAAAATTAACAAAAATCTCTAAAAATTCATTTTAAAAAACTCTTGGAATTTCTTAACATTTAGAATCTCTTAAAATTCTTAAAAATCTTATCAAATTTCATGAAATCCTTAAAAATACTACAAAATCTTCTAATAATTAGAACAATCTAATAAAATCCCTTAAAATTTTACCACAACCGTCGAAGTCCTTTTAAATTATACAAATTCTTTTAAAAACCATACATGTATAGAAATTCTTTTGAAATCCCTCAATAAAATTATCTCAAATACTTTAAAATCCTTTAAACCTCATAAAATATTTTAAAACTCATAAAAATCTCTTGAAATCTTTTTAAATTCATGAAAACCTTTTAATCTCCCCATCAGAAACTTCTTGAAATGCTTTAAATTTTACAATAACATTTAAAGTCTCTTCACGTCCTTTAAAATCCATTAAAATTATTAGAAATCTCGTTACATTCCATGTAGGGATTATTATTTATCCTGAGAATTCTATAAAATCTTTTAAAAATAAGAAAATCCCTTAAAATTATTAAAAAATCTCTTGATTTCTTTTAAAATTCCAGATAATTTCATTGTAATATTTAAAATTCCTTAATGTCCCTTAAAATTCTTTGAAACCTTTCAAAATGTCTTAAAATTCCTGGAAACTTTACAATGGGATTTAAAATCCCTTAAAATCTCTTAAAACGCTCTGAAACCTTTTCAAATCACTTAAAATTTCACAAAAATATTCGAAATCGCTTAAAATTCGTTGGAATCTCTTAAAGTTCTTAGAAACCTCTTAATTTTCCTAAAAATTTCAAAAAATTTTAAATCCCTTGTTAGCTCTAAAAATGCTCTTGAAATTTCATAAATTCCTTTAAAATTTCGCGAAATATCCTGAAATACCTTTAAATTCTACGAAATCTTTATTAAAATCCTAAAAATCTTTAGAATTTCGTAAAAATCACTTGAAAATGGTCAAAATTCATTAAAATTCATAGAAATCTCTTGAAATACCTCTCCAAAAAATGATGTAACGAAATGTCCCTAAAATCTCGGTTAAATTGTTGTTTCAAACCTACTCTCTGAATTTGAATCAGAAAAATTTCATTGATTTTTTAATGACTTGAAATTGTAAGAAATTAAATAAATAATCGTGAGCGTAGCGCACTTGTTGGTCTGCTAGTTAAACATAAATAAAGATTATCAAAGTAAATCTTTCTCTTACACTAGTGACAAATTTTTCCATAAGATTTAAACATTAAAATGAATTGAACAAAAGTATATAAAATGTTAAACAAATTTAGTTATAATTTCTGGACCAGAATCGAAATAAAAGTAAATTAAGTATACATCACATCAAATGTGATTTTAAAATATTAATTTCTCGACTATAATTTCCTTAAATAATCAAAATTGAAAACTAATATAAAGAATATAAAAAAATTTCTTGTGCTGAAACGAATCAGATGGCTTTATATTAATACGTTTGATTAATTCATTAATGCGCTTCCTCTACAAGAAAACAATTCATATTTGCTTCCAGAAAGCAAAATATTCATTGAATGAGCACAGAAGTTGATACAACTTCACAGCTAGTTGTATTTACGTGTTTATTTTTTTTTTATCATTTGCATTTGATTCACGTCCGGAGGAGTAATTATCATCCCTTCTTGAGTGTAATTATAGATAAAGCTACTGATCTGCGGCACAAAACCAACTTTAAGGGGACAGGGGTCAAGATTGAATATCGCGTGAGTAATAAGCACGCGGCTTGTAGGAAATTCGCATTAAAAATTGCAGCGATAAGAAAATTGAAATTAATTTATGTAAAAACTAATTAAAAAGAAAATTTTATGTTGTGGATAAATTAATTATATAAATATGATTTTTTTAAATAGAACTTCAAAATCATTTTGTGAATTCGAATTATTCAAAATACCCGCCTCTGTAGCACTTATTAAGTTGGTATACTTTACTTACCCAAAAATAAAAAGAAGAAAGCGTAAAAAATGCTCAGTTCTTTCATTCTTTCGATTAAAAAAAGTCACTTGAAATATAAAGCTACTGAGGCCACGGTCACTCTCATACTACCAGAGAGATAATCCAATCAAAGAAAAGGGGCTAAACATTTCTTATATATGTAGTCTTTCGAGCGCTCTTCATCTTATAATTCACATTCATCTTGTAATTTCACAATTTTTAGTTATCTAAGGAATAAAATGAAAAAAATACTACTAATAAATAATAATTAATTATATCTGCTTGTATTTAGATATAATAATATAATATAATAAAATATAATAATACTGATAATATAATAATATATTTAGATATAATAATATGTTTATTAATTTCTATACGATTATTTTATTTCTTTATTTGTTATCAAATTAAAGTTTTTTGCTTTTTATAAAATAAAAAATTTTCATTATTTAAAACTTTTGATTCTCCCGCCAAAATTGAGTCTTGTGCGCACCTAAGACTCGTCGTATATCGATAAAACAATCAGTACTATAAATTTGTTGTGACATTACCAGAATGTATTTTTCTCCAGAGGGTTTGTCATTAATTTAAGGTTACTTAGAAAAAAGTCTGGTTTCATTGCAAATTAAAAAAAATAAATTTCTCGTGTACTGTTAAAGTCAAAATGGCTCGGAGAGGTTCATTATGGCAAGCTCTGGGTGATGCAAAGATTAAACTAGAAAGGCATTCCGTGGTTAGTAAAATACTTAAAATTATTTTTTTGAGTTTTTGGAAAATTATAAACATTGTTTTTTTTTAATTGGAGTTAAGAAAATATTTTTTTTTACTTAAAAGACAATCTTTTTATTAGGAATACAAAACAATTTGCTTAAAAATAAACATTTGCTTATTTCAACAAAATTACATTAATATTTGGTTAAGGGCATGTGATTAGAAGTTTAGTCAAAACACTCTTAATTTAATAAAAATTAGTTTGTTGGAAAAAAATATTTTTAATTTTTTAAGGTGGGAAGATTGAGAGGAAAACATCTTTTCCGAGCTGCGATTCGACTTGTGATAGAGTACAAAAATTGGATAAACGAGGACTTAGCACCTGACGAAATGGAATTAGAATTCGGAAAAAGTGCGAGAAAGAAGTCTCAAGAAAAGAAAGAACTGACATTACAGGTAGTAATGACATTGACAATACCGATGGTTAATAAAGAAGATGACTTCTTTACCGATATAGGGAACGCAAAAATTTATTTTTAAGCAGAATGAAAATTATAAAATTTTTTATGTAGCATTTGTGCCAACTTTATTTTTCAAATGAGAAGCATACTGTAGATAAGTATGGTTATCTTCTTTATCGGCCGTAGGTAAGGAAACCTCCCTAATTACTTTCTATTGATAAAAACGCGATGATAAAACAGATTACTTAAATATTGTCGCCAATTTTATGTTTCAATGAATATATAATAACTAGTTAAAATTATACATTCGAAGGATCGTTCAATCCTTTTAACGGCACCACTTCAAAGGTCCAAAGAAAATAAAGTATACATCTGGCAACTTATTAAAAATCTGAAAGCTTTTCATAAATATGATGAAACCTTGAGAGAATTACTGGCGCCTGTCTGTAGATATCAGTACGTACCTGCAGGGCGGGTTATCACTAGGCAGGGGCATGAGGCCAAAGCCCTTTATTTTATCGTTAAGGGGGAAGTTGCCTTATCAAAAATAGAAATTGATGACATTACTGGTAATTTTAATATTTATCTTACTAAAAATGTAAATATATTGTTCAATTCATTATTGTTTGAAGGAGGGAAAAGGACGTAATTTAAAATAATTTATAGGTGATGCAAGAGAAATTAATGTTGCTCAATTAGGACGAGGGGACATTTTTGGAGAAATTGCACTCCTTCATGAAGTATCAAGATCAATGACAATTGTTAGTAAAAGTAAGTTTCTTTTCTGTGAGTTTAAATTATTTAAAAAATATATTTATCTGTATATTCGTTCTACTATATGAAGCATTTATTGAATTTATTTATCGATTGTAGATAATGAAGTGTTCTTCATTACTATCTGTCGATAAAACAGATCGTTCATATAATTATTTCTTAAATAGCTCCTGTTGACTTACTTTACATCTCGAAGGAGAATTTTAACCGAATTTTGAAAACTTCTCTTTTACAAGAATGGGACATTCTTCGAGATGCGATGGGGAATTTTAACTATTTCAAAGGTTGGGACGAAACTATGATCAGGGAGTGTTGCATACTCAGTAAGGTGAAAAATTATGAACCCAAACAGGTACGATTTTTATTCGTTTTGTTTAATTAGGGGAAACCGGAGCTATTCCGTCAAATTAAAAATTTTTTAAACCGTTGACCAATCAAACAAAGCTATTATACTGGAAAATCGGAATTGAACTTAGATTCCGATTTGAAGAATATAAAAGATGAATAAGTAGAGTTTGTGTTTATAAAGTAAATAAATTACTTTGCTAAATTCTTAATCGGAAATTTCTAATATTATAATTTAAGAGTATGAAACCCTCCGCATAACGTTATTTATTAAATTCACTGTGTAATGATGTACCGTACTTGAATAAAAAATCGCATTTTGTTTATTAAAAATGCAATTGAAAAAATGGTAACAGAATAGCCCTGGTCTCCCCTAAAGATATTTTAATTTCTTGATTACAAATTATACAAAGCTGGTAAAATAAAACATAGGTTGCCAAGGATTCAGAGAATTTAAATATTAGTTATTAATTATTATAGATTATTATTGGTGACGGAAAAGGATTGGTGAATTATGCTTATTTTATTCTCTCCGGTGAATGTAAGTTGATAGAGCATATGTTCGTTGAAGAAGAAAAAACAAAACAAGGAATTAGATATAAAAAATATAACACAAAGTTAAAGGAATCAGTTTCACGAGATAAGTTGAAAAAGCCTGGAAAAAAACTAGAAGTTTTCAAGGAAGAAGGGAAATCTTTGAATAAAGAATGGATTGTGGGTTTGAATAAAGAATTTGACTTTATGTAGTCTTATGTTAGTTAGCTAGTTAGTTAGTTTTAGCTATGTAGTTTTATATTAAAATGAAAAATCCGTTTTTAGGAAGATGAGATGGAAAATTTAGATTTAAAAATGGAAAATTCAGTGGCTAAATATACTGAAGAATTTTTTAAAAGGAAACAAGGTTCAAGTGTCGATACAGAACGGATGAGTATCGTCACTGCAACACTTCAAGAAGTTGTGAGTAAAACAATTAATTAAGTAACCATTTTTAACTATTTTAAATTAAAAATTAATTAAAAAAATTAATAAATTTATTTAAATTATAATTAAAAAATAATTATTTCTACTTAGGTAACTCAGTGGCACGAAATCACTGAAGTTGCAGCCATGCTAATGAAAAAGCCATCAACTATATCACAACAACAATATCCGAAAAATGTTCGGACAATATTTATGCAAATTTGCATATTTTATAGAGGAGCTTGTTTTGCTTTAGGTCACGATTCAAATTAGATTAGAAATTTTATAAATATAGTTCATAATAAAAACGATATTTTTTCAATTGTATTAATTGAATATTAAAAAATTAACTTTTAAATAAGAATATTTTATCCTTAGGAGAACAAATGGAAAATAGGCGAATAGTGTCAATAACGCCGGTGCGATGTTTATTGATTCCTCGTTATTGGCTCTTGGAGAAAAATAGAGCCAATATTTGGGAACGTGTCAAAATATTTATGGACTCAAAATATCCAGTTGGCGATGAATTATTTCAGAAATTTGATAAAAATAGAAGGTAATGACAAATTTACTACTATTATTATTATTATTATTATTATTATTATTAGATTATTATTATTATTATTATTAATATTATTATTGAATATTATTTATATTCAATTTTGTATTTAATCAATGTATTTTTTTACATTGTATAAATTTATACGGGTATATTTTCAAAATCTGCAAATTTTACATAAACTCTTGATAGTAGTATATAGCTATGAAAACACAACGACACTTATCCGTCGAGTAAGGTACTGTTCTGTCCTAAATTACCATCAGTCAGTAATGAAGATTTCTGCCAAGAGAGTAGTCTCAGTCGATATGTCAGAGATCTACCGTTACCTCAGCGATATTACAAAGTCCTACGTTTTAAGGCGATGTCAGACTTACCCGATCCTAACCTTACCGACATTTTTTCTCTGCAACGCTACGTCTACATTTATTGATATCAAATTGAAAATTTCTAAAATTGAAGCTAAAGCATTAAAGGCACGTTTATCTGTTCCTAAATATTGACATTTATAAAAAAAGAATTTATTCAAAAAAATTTTTATTTTTACAAAAATTTAAGCACAGATAAACATACCTTAGCATATTTTCTTTAATTTTAGAAATTTTCAATTTAATATCTCAATAAATGTAGACGTAGCGTTGCAGAGAAAAAATGTCGGTAAGGTAGGGATCGGGTAAGTCTTAATGACCTTAAGGCCATGTAAGACTTACCTTACCGACATTTTTTTCTCTGCAATGCTACGTGTACATTTATTGAGATATCAAATTGAAAATTCCTAAAATTAAAGAAAATATGCTAAGGTATGTTTATCTGATCTTAAATTTTTGTAAAAATAAACAAAAATAAATTTTTTTATAAATGTGAATATTTAGGACCAAATAAACGTACTTTAATGCTTTAGCTTCAATTTTAGAAATTTTCAATTTTATATCGCAATAAATGTAGAAGTAGCGTTGCAGAGAATAAAAAGTCGGTAAAGTAGGGATCGAGTAAGTCTTACATGGTCTTAAGACTTGGCATTCACTTGTTAAGGGAGAAATGGTAAGGGTTGTAGATCTTTGCCACTACCTTTTGCTTATTCTAAATTTATTAACATATGAAATTAAAAATTCCTAAAATTAAAGGAAATATCCTAAGGTACATTTATCTAATCTTAAATTTTTATTAAAATAAATAAAAAATTAAAAATAATTTCTTTTTATATACGTAAATATTTAGGACTAGATAAACGTTTAATTTTTTAAGTTTAGCTTCAATTATAGAATTTTTCAATTTGATACCTCAATAAATTTTGAAATGATTTGCGATCACTTTTAACATTCTTAAATCTGTTTAAAATCTTTTAACAAGTAAAAAAATGTTATTATTTTAATTTTTGGAAAGTTTCTAAAAACTTTATAAACCTGAAATCTTTGGAGATCTTTTGAAATGTTATTCAAACGTTTTTGAACATTTGAACCGTTTTAAAAATTTTTGTAAATCCTTAAATCTTTCGAAATATTTTTGAAAACTTTTGACATCATTTTGAATCCCATTTTGAGATTTTTTTAAAATTTCGTTAAATTCCATAAAAATTTTTTAAATCGGTGGGAAATTTTTAAAAATCACTTTCAATCTTTGGAATAATTTTTTAAAGCTCTTGAAATATTTTATAATACCTTAATGTAATAGCTTGAAAAGTTCTTTTAAATTTGATAAAATTCTATATTTTTGAAATCTGAAATTTTGTCAAATTCCATAAAATTCTTTTCAAATCTCTGGAAACGTTTTAAAATTACTTAAAATATTTAGAAATCTTTTTGAAATTTTTTGAAATATTGCTTGCATTAATTCTTAAAGTTAATCCTTTTTGAATAAATTATACAATTATAAATAATTTTTTTTTTTAAATGAGTTTGTTTAAAAGTGTTTAAATAGCTAAATGTAATATAATAATATTTATTTTTACAAAATCAATCCGAACTTTTCCAAATAATTCCGAAATTTGTATCTTAACCAAACAGTTTCATTCCGATCTAATCAGAAGCCTATTCTAACTCAATTCAAACCTTAAATCCGAATGAATCCAATCAATCCGAATTATTCAGAATTTATGCAAACTTCCAATCCGAATAAATCCGGTCATTTCGAATAAATCCGGTCAATCACAACTGAATGGATCCGAATGATTCCGGATTATCCAAATCCGGAATATATTTGGATTTATCCAGATATATATAAAAAGCATTTACGTATTTCCTTTACAAGAAGAGTGTATACTACTAATCTGAAATAAGTATTCGAAACTAAATGTGAAATAAGTAAATTAAAAAATGTATTAAAATTTAATCATCAGTATAACATTTTTTCTAATTTGATAGCTCTACAGACAATTCTACGTTCACAACATTTCAGTTTAATCTACAAAACATAAAATAAATCTTAATAAATTAATAACTAAATATTACAACCAAAATGAGTTCTTGTTTTTAACACAAGTTTTTGTTACTTCTTTAAATATCCGAAACCCAAAATTCGAATTATTTTAATCAGTCTTAAGCTTCGTAGTAATACTCAATTCCGAAAACTTCTGCAGAACGGGGTTTTCAAGATTTGGAGATTTTCCTGTGGCATTTTCATCTTGTTTTTCATAAATAATCAAATACTGATTGGAATGGAGAATTCCTCCCGTCTCAAAATCCCTTTCAGGAATCTCTCCAGAGAATCGATTACGTTCCAGACAAAAATAATCAACAGGATTGCCCAAAAGTTCACACAACCTTCTGTGATCTTGTCGAGCTCGATCTTTTGTTCCTGCTGTTAAAATAAATGGAACTTCCAGCTCGCGCACAGTAATGATCGTATCCTTCCAAGTACACTCTGAAATTCCAAATGCGCTTTCGTGGAGATTTAGATTGAATCCCACGATGACGTCCGGTGCGACGAATGAATCACTTTTGCAATATTCATCATATTTCAAAGCATGGCATTTCACTTCTAAGTTTACGTTTTCGTTTATAACGAAATAGGAATCTTTAAAAAAATTATCAAGATAACTTTCGTCAAGACATGCATTGAAAACCTCCGGGCCAATGAAAATGATTACGAGGTCCGTTAAAGGATCCAGTAAGTAAAAAAGGATCATCCAGTAACCGAAGTTGCCCATTTCCATTCCATTGGCTCCGATCACATGAATTACCATCTTGGTATTAACCTGAAATCCAAGTTTTTTCAATGCCGAAACCACCGTTAGAGGTCGTGTGTGCATATTGGAAAATATAACCTTCTGCACAGAGAAGAAGGTTACCAGTTTAGTTGGAACTACTGTTTTTGTATAATCATCAAGCTGATTATCATACTTCAATTTGTAAGATTCAGTGATAAATTCCTGAACGTTTTGAAATGTGTTTATATCTATTCCTGGATGAGCTGTGAGGTCGCCATAGAAACTTTTTATTCGTTGTATAATGTTCGCGAAATCATAAGCGTATGCAATCTTTGAGCAGTTTTCCCGATGTTTCAAATCGTTCTTATGAATCTTGCAAAGTGACGTCTAAATTGATTAAAAATTGAAATTAGTATAAGAACGAAATTTTATGTTTCAGGTGAATTCAGAATTCAGATATTAAAAACTTCAAAATTTCAAACGAGAATAATAAAAATGTGTTCAAAATGAATTTAAGATTTTTGAAGAATTAGAATTTAACGAGGAGTTGATCGCACTGGAATTTTAAGTGTACACCAGATTTCAAAATATTTTAAAATCTCCAATGATCACAAGAAATTTCAAGTTTTTTCTTTTTTTTTTTTTTGACATTTTCAAGGGCACTAAAAGATTTTTAAGACCTTTTCTATGGATTTTAATGCATTTTGTGAAATTTAAAGGTAGAGAAATATTTTTAAAATGAATTTTATATTGGAAAAAATTCCAATTTTAATATTCGTTAAATAAAATAAAGAAATTGAGTTACTAGATTGGAAGTTGGCTCCAACACCCTTAAGGGATTGCAAAAAATTTTGAGGATTTTAAGGGTGTTGGAGCCAAGTTCTAATCTAAAAATTCGATTTCTTCATTTTACTCAACAAATATTAAATTTGGAATTTTTTCCCTCTTTAGAATTAATCAATTTTTAACTAGAATTATGCATACAGAACGAGAAAATATCTAATTCAAATGTTTTTTAAGTAAAATGAAAATATTCAATTTTGAAGTTAGATTTTTAATTCTTCGTTTTATGCAAAAAGTATCAAAAATAAATATTTTTTCTCTCTGTACGCAGTCTTATATTTTAAAAAAGATTAGTACTACAGAGCGAAAAAATATTTATCTATAATTTTCGTTGAGTAAAATGAGGAATTATATTTTGAGCTTAACATATGGGCCCAACGCCCTTAACATTAAAAAAAAACTTTTTAAATTAATTTAAATTGACTTCATAAAATTTGTAAAAATTTGAAAAATTTCGTGTAATTTTAAGGAATTCATTTTAAGAGAATTTAAAATATTTTAAGCAATTTCAAATTATTTCAAAAGATTTAAAATATTTTAAGAGTTCAAAAGATTTTATAAGGCGAATTCACCAAATTTCAAGAGTGATTGGACCCCTCGGAATTTAATTTTTAGATAAATTTAAGTAAATTGAATCATAAAATTTTTTTTACCCCACACATGCAGTTTTCCAGCTTCCTCAAATTGCTTTCGTAGCAAATCGCGCAGGTTTTCGGGAAGAGGAACATCTCTTTTTCGAAATTCGAAAGCTTTCGTCCAAGTTTTGTCTTCACTTTCAGCATCAAGTCGACTTTAGCTCTGACCCACGATTCTTGATTAGTTTTCTTCAATTTATCAAAGATACTTGTACCTCCAGTTTCACTCAGCATTTCGGAAACCACATAACAGATATCCTGATGCTCAGAGCTATGTTCATTCCGATGTGGCTTATCACAATAGAAAATCATTTTGCATTTTTGACAAGGAAGATTAGCTGGAGCAACATTACATTTCGCGCAATAAGCGGCGAAGAAAGATTTTAGCCGAAAGCTCTTACTCTCTGGAGGGTCGATCACAATTAAAAAGCGACTGAGCTGGCAGATTTTGTTGTCGAAATGCCGGAAAGATGATAAAGTTCCGAATTTGTTGACTCCATCGTAGCGAGTTTGAAAATTTCCCAAAGTAGACTTTAGAATCCCTCGGAATTCAATCGGTTCTTCCTGTCTATAGGTTGTGAATACCAGAGGAAAATTCATATTCCTACATCTCGTTATCTTCACCTGCCAAGTTATTAGAAGCTCGTCATCAAAGTCTTCAGGTTGAACATTCGGAAATATCATAACATTCGGTATCTCGAAAGCCGTCGTGTTCGCATATTCAATCCAAGGAAGAGTATACGCATCTAGAAACATTTTTTTCTTACTCAAATGGCACTGCTTACACAGCTCCAAATCCATCTTCCAAGAAAAATCTTCATTTAGAAATAGAATCTTAACATTTTTTAAATGGGGAAGCAAATGCAAAAGAACTTCCCAGTAAGGTGAATTATTGTCTATCTCCTTTTCTGTAGACGGCGCATCTTCTATGTGGATAACAAGATCAGAATCAGAGTAGTCAAGAATTTTTATAGCGTTAAAAATCGTCAGTTGGTCATTTAGGACGTTCGACAAAAAGATCATGTCGTTTGTGGGCAATTTCATTTTGGATTCAGCGAACTGGCGAAAAAATTCTATGCTAGAAGTAGGTAGTATCGAGGATTTGTCTATTTTTATACTAGTCAGGATAGGCCATATGTTTCGCAATAACGTCGTTTGTTTTTCAAAGTTTATTTCTTTAACGATCTCGTGGATTTCTTTTATTTTGCTACAAACTTCATCGTGTAAAGCACTGTCTGTGTGATTCTGACAAAAACTCGCAGCTGGACAACCAGGACAATTTTTCAGGAGTTGTGGTGTGGTTTCGTAACAGACGTGGCAAACTCTTGGAAACATTAATACTTTCATTTCGAAAAGGTGCAAAAAGCGATTCAGCCTCTCTTTCACTTTATCAATCAAAAGTTCTACTTCGAGTTTCCACTTTTGTGAATTTAGGCCCTTAAGATTCTGATAAAGGTGCGAAATTCCTTTTTCGTTATTAATGGTCTTTACTACTTTGCAAAATTCCTTGTGGTGAGGCCAATGTTGTTTTTGGTGTTCCTTTTCACAATAGTATATCATACTACAATTATTACATCTTTTTAGGTTCTCAGTGGCTTGGCAGATAGGACAGGAGTTCGGAAAAAAATCTAATTTCATTGGGATAGTGAAGTCTATTGTTCGAATTTTTTCCTCCTGATGAGCTTGCAAATCCTGTGAGGCGGAATTATAGCTGCGATGACGACCTAAAAATTGTAATTCTATAGATTACAGGCGTGTAAACAAAATGAATAATATAAATATTTACAAATTCGAGTTAATTCTGTCAAACGGGCGCATTAATTAAATTTAAAGTCTGAAAATCAATATTCTGCCAAACAACAAGGATTAATTTATTTTAATTCTGCTAAATGGAAAAATTAAAATAAACCAATATATCTTTGCCGTTTTTGGTAGAATTGATCTAGACTTTACATTTAACCACTTCGTCCGTTTGACAAAATTAATATTAAGAGTTTTCAGAGTTTCGCAGAATTAATTAATCTTTTTCTTTTCTATTAAATAATTTTTTTCTAATTCTAATTTTCCAATAGTCTTTAATGAAAATTTTGAAATTTTCCTTAATCTTGAATTAATTATATGGCTTTTGGGATTTCTGAATCCCATTCCGGAACCAAAGAGTTTCCTTCTGATCTAAACTGAAGGAAGTTTTCAATTCGAATTAATCCGAAGCCCATTCAAAATCAATACGAATGAATCAGCCAATCCGGATTCATTCAGATTGAAAGTTCGGATTCGTTCGGATTAATTATGATTAATTCGGATTGGTGGATTCAAAAAATGTTGAAAAATAACCAAAAACTCGGAATAAGTTGAAAGCATAGCAGCCGACATCGAAAATCATCACAGAAAATAATCCCAAATTTTCTTGACTCATAATTAATTAATAAAGTTTATATGTACTCCCAAGCCCAGAAAATTGTTGAAAATCCAGAAAAATTCGTGATTTTTTTCACCTCTTCTGTTTCTTTTCGGCGGCATTGCGATTTTTAGAGTTTTTCTAATAATGTCTTAACTTCTCTTCATATTCAGGCGATTTCTATAGAACAGATTGCAGAGAAAAACAATGGAAAAACTAACACATTTCAGATCTCACAAATACTTAAGAACACCGAACAACAGCTTGGTTTCAAAGACCATTAAAATTTCTAGAATGTTCTGCGGAAACTGTAGCGCTAGTGTTGTCTTCAAACTGTAGCGCTAGTGTTGTCTTCACGCACTTTTCTGTTGCCAGAAGTTCACACATACACATGTACAAAGTCACACGCACATATAGTACAGAACTTCCCGAGTGAGGCGTGTCATTCGCACTTTAAAAAAAATATGGCTGCAGTTGTAAACATTACCAGCTGACATTACACACGTTAACACGTATAACCGCAGGAGGAAACCACAAACCTGTCACACGCAGAATATTTATGAACACAGTCCAATATATTCTTAATTGTAAATATATTACTTAC
>CAJFCO010018027.1:64169-81304 GCA_904066015.1 Synergus gifuensis | reverse complement strand
CTTTAGTAAACTGAAGAATTTAAATTTTTATGTTATGACTTGGATTTCAACTTTGATGAGCTTTATTAAAATTTAAAATTATTATTATACTATATCTACACGCACAAAATCATATATTATAAGCTCACGATGATGAGTATTAAGTACATTCGATCCTTGTAAATTAATTGTACATTTTTAATAAAATACTCTTTAGAACTAAAATAAAAATGCAGTTTTTAAAATAAATAAAATCTATTTTCGAAATATCTTATTCTTTGAAAAATATTGAGTACTTAATTTTTTTTTTTTTTAATTTAAGACCATGTGTTATTAGTTATCCGATTCATACTTTACCGACATTTTTTTCCTATTTCTACATTTTATCGAGATACCAAGTTGAAAATTTCTAAAGTTAATGTAAAAGTATTAAGGTATTTTTATCTGGTCCTACATTTATAAAAAAAATTATTCTGAGTTTTTTTTATTTTACTAAAAAAGGACCAGATAAACGTACCTTAACATATTTTCTTTAATTTTAAAAAATTTCCAATCGATATCTCAATAAATGTATAATGGAATTTCGCGAAAAAAATATCAGTAAAGTAGGTATCGGATAACTGATACATGGCCTTAATAATAAACGTCTAGGAGAATTTTGTAGATCTGAAAAGTCAGTTTAAGTACATATTCATTACCCCATATGCTTATGCCTTATTAAGGGCCTTAGATCAAAATTTTAACTTCAAAATTAATAAGAACCCATTTTACTCAATAATTATTAGAATTTTATACTTTCTTCCTTCTGTAGATCTACTCTTTTTTTAAAATATAAATGTGTCTATAGAGCGAAAAAAAAACGTTTAAGGGCGTTGGACCCTCAACGAAAAGTATAGATAAATATTTTTTCGCTCTGTAGCGTTAATCTTTCTTCAAATATAAGACTGCGTACAGAGTGAAAAAATATTTAATTTCGATACTTTTTACATAAAACGAAGAATTCAAAATCTAACTTCAAAATTGAATATTTTCATTTTACTTAAAAAATATTTTAATTAGATATTTTCTCGTGCTGTACGCATAATTCTAGTTAAAAATTGATTAATTCTACAGAAGGAAAAAATTTCAAATTTAATATTTGTTGAGTAAAATGAAGAAATAGAGTTTTTAGATTGGAACTTGGCTCCAACACCCTTAATTATAATAAAGTTAGCTTAAAATGGAGAATTCGAGTTCTAAAATCAAAATTCAACCATTCAGTTTCATTTTACGTAAAAAGTACTGCAAATAAATGTTTCTAACTCCGTACACATACTTAATTTATAAAAATGAACACCACTACAGAGACAAGTCATCTGTTTTCAATATTTTTTCAGTAAAATGAAGAGTTACGATTACTAATTACGAATTCGATTCATATTACTGAAAATCAGTTGATGAAATTTACCTATTACGTAAGCACTTTTAAGATAATTTTGAACCCCTCCTCCTCCCACCCTATAAGCAACAGTAAGCATTTTCTTACCTTCCCTCGATATTACGTAAGATTTTCTTGACTTCTCCCAATTTTTATACAACATTTTTTTTAATCACGAAAAGAAAACTATTAATTTAGTTAAATGGATATATTCTTTTTAAAATAATAATTTTATTTATATTATTTATTCTTATATATATGTGTATATATATAATAAAAATAATTAATATAAAATATGACATCGAATTTTTAACGAAACAAATAAAAATAAAAATTATTTTTTAAAGCAGTCAGATTTGCAGTAAGCGACAAGATTTAAACTTTTTTTTGGGTGAAGAGAAATCTTACGTAAGATTTCAATTGACCCCCCCCTTCCCTATGTAAGAAACAATAAGAAATTTCCTAGACCCCCCCCCCGTCCCCCAAGGTGCTTACGTAATACTTGAACAGCCCCATATCATCCGTTGATTTTCTACAATTTTTTATGTATAGTATAAGAGGTATAAGATGCAGAATTAAATTCGCTTTCTTGATAAAAAAATTTTAAAATTGTATGCTAAAAAAATGTAGACATACATTCATCCAAAAACGCTCACAGCCACTCTCTATTTATAAGTAGTAAATTTGGTCCCTTAAGGCCATATATTAGTTATTCAATCCCTACCTTACCGACATTTTTTTCAATGTCATTTCTAAATTTATTCAAATATCAAATTGAAAGTTTCTAAAATTAAAGAAAACATGCAAAGGTACGTTTATCTGGTCCTTAGCTTTTATTAAAAAAAACGATTAAAATAATTTTTTGTTTTGATAAATGTAAATATTTAAGACCAGCTAAACATACTCTAATGCTTTTATTATACTTTAAATTTCAAAATTTTCAACTCGATATCTCAATAAATGTAGAAATAGCATTGCAGGAAAGAATGCCGGCAAAAGGTAGGGATCGGATAAGTGATAATGTTAATGGCTTTAATGTTTAATGTTAGTCAGGCCTTTTCTAAGTTTATTTTTACAAAAAAAATTTATTCATGACGTGTTTGCATGTTTAGTTTTGGACATACCCTAAGTGTTTTGGTACATTTGAATTCTGGTGTACACTCGGATAAAAATCTTTCGGAATCTTTTGAAATGCCTAAACTCTCTTTAAAATTTTTTAACTCTCTGATACTTTTTTTAATTATTGTAAATCCCTTAAAATTTTTTAAGTGATTTACAAAATTTTTTAAAATCATGTTAAATTTCTTTAATCCTTGGAAAGTCAATTAAATGTTTGAAAATTCGTTAAAATCATTCAAAATCACTTCAAATTCTTTAAATTTTATTTAAAATTACTTGAAATATTTTGAAATCGCTTGAATTACCTTAAAATATTTAAATTTTTCAAATCTTGAAAATCGTTTAAATTCCTTTGAAATTCATTCAAACATTTTAAATCTTTGAAATCCTGTGAAATCTTTTGAAATTTTGAAAAATATTTTTAAAAGTTGAAAATTCTTAAACTCCCTATAATTCTTTAAATTATTGGAAATCACTTAAAATTTTTTAAGACCTCTTAAAAGCCTTTGAAATTTTATAAAAATCATTAAACTCTTTGAAATTCTTTTAAGGTGTCTCGAAATATTTTGAATCACATTTGAAGTCCTTTGAAACTCTTTAAAATCTCTGGAAATTTTTGAAATCTTTGAAGTATTTAAATATGGTGTACACTCAAAATTCAAGTGTCCATCCCTTCGTCAGAAAACAAGCTTTTCAAACTTGAGCTTCATCATCCTTTTTGTCCATAAATATATAACTAGGATTGCTAAATCCGTCAGGAACATCTCTCCTCAAATCACTTTTCTGCTTCGGCATATTGACATAATTATCCTGCGTTTTGATGATTGAAGGGACAATTTTTAAAGACGAAGGAACAAATTTACCGTCAGATTTCTCTTCATCAGAATCATCAACTTTTTCATCAACAGCTCGAAATTTGGGGGCGTTGCAGTAACTTAAATTAGAATCAGGTTTCTTTATAGGCTTATCTCTCATGGATTGTCTTTCTTTAACAAATCTAGCTCTCTGTGCATGGATGTTGATAGGTTTGAGGTAGGGGTCATCTTCTTCTTTCAGCATTGGGTCAGACTCCATATCTTCAGAGTCGGAATTGATTGAGGATTTATTATCAGTGGGGGAGGGAAATTGGAAATGGGTATGATTAAAATCATGCCTAGGACTAAAAATTAAGTCGTCCTGGCCTGAAGGACACATGCTGAGGTAGGCAGAATCTCCGTGTCCAACTGATGGCAAACTTGGAGAATTGACGTAATCATGAGTTGGAGATGACAATAATGTATGATCGGGAGCAGTCATCATTGTTAAGTAGTCATTTTTCCCCTCCAAATTAGTTGTGTTCATATCCACATAAGGCGTATTTAGGTCCACGTAGTGCTGAAGAAAATAATATTTTTTTATTGCATTTTAGAAAAATGGAAAAATAACAAAAAATAAATATATGTATAAGAAAAATAAATAATAAATTCAAAAAATTAAAAAATACTTAAAAGTATTTAAAAGAATTCGAAAAAATTTGAGAAGAATCCAAAAATATTTTAACGTTACTTCAAAAGAATTGAAAAGAATTTAAGGGAATCAAATTCAAAATAATTAAAATTAATTGCATGGATTCAAGGTAAACATTAAAAATTATTTTAAGGTTTTCAAAAGAATTCAAGGTTATTTTGAAAAAACTAAAATTAATTGAAGGGATTCTCAAAATCAGGGTGAACTGAAAAGAATTCAAAAGAAATTCAAGATAAATTAAAAGTAATTTAAAAGTATTAAAGGAAATTCAAGATAAATCTAAAGCGTCATCAAACTAATTTAAAAAAGTAAATCAAACAGAATTTGAAATAATTCAATAGAATTTAAGGATTAAAAAAAATAATTTAAAGGAATTCAAATGAATTTAAATAGATTTTTATTTAAAATTAATTAATAATTATCTTACCATCTTCACACTTTCTTCTAACAATTCGCCGATTTTATCAACAAGGTCGGAAAATGATGGTCGTAAAGTTGGCTTCGCTTTCCAACATTGAAGCATAATATCGTACCTGTAAAAGGATTTAACCAAAATTTGAATTACGATTTGTATATTTTACTCAAAAACTTAATTATTAAAATTATTATTTATATTAACTTAAAAATTATAATCTGTTATGCAACAGATACACATCTGTTACATAATCCTAAAATTACACTTATGTTTCATTTACATAGATTTTTTATATGACTTATTACATAACATTGATGTAAACCAGATATTTATTGATAATTTAATTATTATATAATATTACTTACAATTCTTTTGTGGCATAATCAGGATGCTCCATTCTATATCCTTCGATTAATTTGTGATATTGCGTCTCAGCATCAATTCCGTGATAAGGAGTCTGTGCTAATGTGAAAAATTCCCATAATACTATTCCAAACGACCAGATATCTGATTGAGTGGAAAATACCCTGTCGCGAATCGACTCGATTGCCATCCATTTAATCGGCAAAAGAGCATCGCCCTTCTTTTTATAATTATTGTCTTTGTACATTGTTTTTGCTAAACCAAAGTCGCAAATCTTTACAACATTGTTTTCTGCCAGCAAAATATTTCTCGCTGCAAGATCTCCATGCAAAACCTAAAAAGAAAATTAATTTAGTTATGGAAATTATAATTCCTATCGAATTTGAAAACTATCTTCAGACTATTTTCCTTGTCAAAACGAATACTAATAAAAAGGTTATATAAAGATAGAAAATAATTTATTGTAACGTAATAAAAATAATTATTTTGATATGAAAAATAAATTATTAGTGAAGCAAAAAAATATTTGAAGACATACATTATACACCTAAGGTTAGTGAATATTATTCAAGAAATTAAAAAGACTACTTGTAGTAACTTATTTTCATGTGTTTTTTATATCAGTTTTTAATGTATTAATACTCTTATTTTTAATATACTAATTTTATTTAAAATTTTAAATTTTAATTTAATTTCTTACAATTTCAAGTCATTAAAAAATCAATGAAATTTTTCTGATTCAAATTCAGAGAGTAGGTTTGAAACAACAATTTAACCGAGATTTTAGGGACATTTCGTTACATCATTTTTGGAGAGGTATTTCAAGAGATTTCTATGAATTTTAATGAATTTTGACCATTTTCAAGTGCTTTTTACGAAATTCTAAAGATTTTTAGGATTTCAAAAAAGATTTCGTAGAATTTTAAGGTATTTCAGGATATTTCGTGAAATTTTAACGGAATTCATGAAATTTCAAGAGAATTTTTAAAGCTAACAAGGGATTTTAAATTTTTTGAAATTTTTAGTTTCTAAGCACTTTAAGGGATTCCAACGAATTTTAAACGATTTTGAAGATTTTCGTAAAATTTTAAGTGAGTTGGAAAGGTTTTTGAGTGTTTTAAGAGATTTTAAGGGATTTTAAATCCTGTTGTGAAGTTTCCAGGAATTTTACGACATTTCAAAATGTTTCAAAGAGTTTTAAGGGACTTTAAGGAATTTTAAATATTACTATGAAATTTCCTGGAATTTTAAAAGAAGAGATTTTTTAATAATTTTAAGGGATTTTTTGATTTTTAAAAGATTTTATAGAATTTTCAGGATTACATGGAATGTAACGAGATTTCTAATAATTTTAATGGATTTTAAAGGACGTAAAGAGACTTTAAATGTTATTGTAAAATTTAAAGAAGTTTCTGATGGGAATATTAAGAGGTTTTCATCAATTTAAAGAGATTTCAAGAGATTTTTATGAGTTTTAAAATATTTTATGAGGTTTAAAGGATTTTAAAGTTTTTCAGATAATTTTATTGAGGGATTTCAAAAGAATTTCTATACATGTATGATTTTTAAAAGAATTTGTAGAATTTAAAAGGATTTCGAAGGTTGTGGTAAAATTTTAAGGGATTTTATTAGATTGTTCTAATTATTATAAAAGATATTGTAGCATTTTTAAGGATTTCATGAAATTTGATAAGATATTTAAGGATTTTAAGAGATTCTAAATGTTAAGAAATTCAAAGAGTTTTTTTAAATGAATTTTTAGAGATTTTTGTTAATTTTGACATAGATTTCAAGAGATTTGTGATTTTAATGATTTTTGTGGATTTTTAAGGGATTTCAAGAGGTTTTTGGGAGTTTTAAGAAATCTTGGCGACTTTTAAGCAATTTCGAAGGTTTTCATGAAATTTTAAGTGATTTGAAAAGGTTTCTCAGCGTTTTAAAAGAATTTAAGGGATTTTAAATCTTATGAAGTTTCGAGGAATTTTAAGAGATTTCAAAGGGTTTCGGAGTATTTTAAGAAACTTTAAGGTATTTTAAATGTTGTAATATACTTTTCAGGAATTTTAAAAGAAGTCAAGAGATTTTTATAATTTGCAAAAGATTTTATGGAATTTTAAAGAATTTTGTGAAATTTTATGAGATTTCTAACAATTTTAAGGGATTTTATGATTTTTAGAAGATTTTATAGAATTTTAAGGATTTCATGAAATTTCTAATAATTTTATTAGATTTTAAAGGACGTCAAAGAACTTTAAATGTTATCGTATAATTTAAAGAATATTTTTAACAGTTTTTAAGAATTTTAACAAGTTTTTACAAATTTTAAAAGATTTCAGGAGAGTTCTATGAGTTTTAGAGTATTTTATGGGGTTTAAAGAATTTTAAAGTTGTCAGGTAATTTTATTGATTTCTCTAATTTTTAAAAGATTTTGTAGAATTTTTAAGAATTTTATGGAATTTGATAAGATTTCTATAGACTTTAAGAGATTTTAAATGTTAAGAAATTTTAAGATATTTTTAGGAATTTGTGAAACTTTTTACGAGTTTCAACTTGGATTTCAAGACATTTATGATGTTAATCGTTTTTGTGAATTTTTGAACGATTTCAAGAGGTTTTGGGGAGTTTTAAGAAATCTTAACGAATTTTAAAGTATTTCGAAGGTTTTTCTGAAATTTTTTTGCGCCATTAGTTTGTTTTTCATCTTTCAACTTCAAGTCACTGAAAAGCCAATCAGGTTTGCAACAACAATGTATGCGAGATTTTCGAGATATATCGTGACAACACTTTTTTAAGATAAAAAATATAGGAGGAGAGGAGGAGATTATTTATTATATGTATATGTATTCGTATCTTTACAGATCAGTTACCATCAGAATTATGAGATTTTATGGAATTATAAAGTAATTTTAAGGGATGTGACTATATATTTTGTGGAATTTTAAGTAATTTGAGAAATTTTTAAGAGATTTTTAGGAATTTTACAAAATTTCACTGGATTTAGAAATATTTTAATAGATTTAATGAGATTTCATGGAACCTTGAATAATGTTAAGGAATTTAAAAGAGTTTTTCGAATTTTATTGAGATTTTAAAAATATTAATTGATTTCACAGTACTTCTAGGAATCCTATGAAATTTCAAAGGATTTTACGAAATTTCCTGAAATTTTAAGTAATTTTCAGAGATTTTACGATATTTTATAGGATATTAAATTATTTTAATGATTTTTGTGATTTCAAAGGGATTTACGAGATTTCATTGGATTTTCATTAATTTCAAGGGATTTCATAAGATTTCGTGGGATTTTAAGTAATTTTAAGGGTTATAACGACAGTTCGTGGAATTGGATGGAATTTTATGGAATGTCAAGGATTATCAAGTAGTATTAAATTATTTAACGAAATTTAAGGAATTTCACCAAATGTTGAAGGATGTTAATGGCATTTTAAGATATTGTATGAGATATTAAGTAATTTTAAAAAGTTTTGAAGAATATCAAGGGATTTTACGGAATTGCATGGAATTTTAAATACTTGTAAGATATTTTAGGGGATATTAAATTATTTTAAGGACTTTTAAGGGATTTTACGAAATTTCATTGGATTGTCAGGAATTTTAAGTAATTTTAAGGGATTTATTGAGACTTAATGGGCTTTTGAGTAATTTTAAGTGATCTCAAGTGATTTTACGAAACTTAAAGGAATTTCATAAGATTTTATAGAATTTGAAGTAATTTTAAGGGATATAACAAAAGATTGTCGAATTTTAAGGAATATCAAGGAATATTAAGTGAATTTATAATATTTAAAGGAATTTCACCAGATTGTGAATTTTAAAGAATATCAAGTAATTTTACAAAATTTAAAGGACTTTAACCAGATTTTAAAGGATGTTAAAGGGATTTTCAGATATTATACAGAATATTAAGTAATTTAAATACTTTTAAGGGATTCGAGGGATTTTACGGAATTTCATGGAATTTTAAATACTTGTAAGATATTTTACAATATTTTATGAGATATTTATTATTTTTTGGGACTTTCAAGGGGTTTTACGAAATTCTATTGAATTGTCTGGAATTTCAATGGATTTCATGACATTTCAGGGGTTTTTAATAATTTTAAGGGATCTTACGAGATTTTATATACGATATTAAGTAATTTTAATAAGAATTTTGAAGCATATTAAAGGAATTTTAAAGAATCTTACGAAACTTATGGAGATTTCTGAAATTAGACAAGTGATTACAAGTTTCTATATTTCAAAAATTATAAATTTCTCAATTATTTTGTATACTAGAAAAAGTTGTACAAAAACGAGAAATTAATAGCGCGCAGAGCGCGCGAATCATAATTGCTAGTTATATAAAAATGATATAACTGTTATGTAACTGTTATATATGCCCTTCATCCAACTGTTGTGTAACTGTTATATGACGATTATTCAACTGAAGTTTAACTAAGTGTTATGTATAATTAACTTCGCTGTTAAATAATGATTATATAATGTTTATGTTACATTAACGTTACATTTAGGTTAATTAGTTTTTGTATAATATAACGATTATGTACAATAAACGTGCAATTATTATGTACAATAATAGTGACGATTTACAATTAATATAACAATAATGTAGTATTGTCGTAAAAGTAATTGCAATTCTTTACCGAATACTTACTTTTCGTTTGGAAAGATATTCCATTCCGCGTGCGACTTGAAAGGCCCAGGATATCAAATCCTGTGTGCAGATTGGCCTTAAATTTTTGTCCTTGTAATCCCCTCGATAATTGGTTCTCCAATCAGGTTGACAAGAATCATTACTCATGCAGAAATCTCCGGTTGTCATAGTCCTGTTGTCACCATGGGAGTCCTGACTATAAGTTACCGACTCAGTACCAGGCCGAGTATTTTCCGAATTTGGACTGTGACTGCCAGAAAATGATAATGCGGCATATTTTATCCTATATAGTTAGAAGAGAAAGGTGGTTAATAAATAGCCCACGTGCACCTAAACCTGGAGTTATATTTTTTAAGAGGTTTTAAGTCAAATTAGTGGCAATATTAACAGAATGTCATTACATATACGTTACATAAATTTTACGTATATGTAGCATGTAAGTTACATATGTTATGTGTGTGTGTGTTTGATATAAATGTTTCATATAAGTTAAATACATGTAAAACAGATATAACATAAACTTAATATAGATGTAACGTAGATGCAACACTGATATAAATAAATTTAATGTTTTTTTAAGATTAGGGTAAGCAATATATAAAATTTGTGTTATATTTATGTAACAGACGTTAAAATGTGGTGAATATTAATCAGAAATAAACCCAGAAGAAGCAGAATGAGGCAAGGAGATTAAGTTTCTTTTAGGGGAAAATACGTACCGATTTTTACTATCATAGTTCGATGCTTTACTCAAAATGTCACTACCAATGTTGATGTCTAGTTTTCCAGTAATTGGATCTATTTGATTTATGAAATCTCCTCGATGACGTAGTAAATAATTGTGCAAATTTCCGTAATGACAATATTCCACGATAACTAGTAATTCACCTAAAAATATAAATCGATATGTAATATAGGATTATAGGTGTAATAAAATCATTAAATGGATATGACATGGTTATAACATGGATGAAACACATATGTAACATGGATATATAACGTAGAGGTAATATGAGTATAACGTCAATGTAACATTGATATGACACGTGTATATTATGGATATAACAAAGATATAACAAGGATCTAACACGGGTGTTACGTGGATGCAACGTAGATATAACATGGGAATAACGTGAATATAACATGAATCTAACATGAAAATAATATGGGTATTATATGGATGTAACATTTACGTAACATTGACATGAATAAGATTTAAAATATCTTACGTTTGGAAATATTTTTTGTACAAGCACCGAGGAGATTGACAACATTCAAATGTTTGCCCAGATGGACCATAATTTTGAGTTCACTAGCCAAGGCCCTTATATACGTCGGATCCGTTGTTCGTCGTACCATTTTTACTGCAACAGTTGTTATTTCTTCACCGTCCAATATTCCTCGCGCCTGAGCCTTCCTAACGACCCCAAAAGCTCCACTGCCCAATTGTTTACCTTAAAAAAAAAACTCATAAGTAACATGTAAATAACAAAGACAAACACATTATTATAATAAACTAGCTGTGAAGTTGTATCAACTTTTGTGCTCATTCAATGAGCACTTTATTTCCTGTAAGCAAATATAATTTGCTTCCTCATATAGAGGAAGCATTAAGTATTCTTTACATTAGCATTAAATTTTGATTATTTGAGAAGTTATATTCAAAAAATTCATTTTCGAAAATTACAATAAAGTACAACTTTCTTATTTTTCAATGAAATGCATTAATTTTATAGGTCAATAGATTCGTTTCGACGCAAGGAACCTTTATTTTCCTTACGTCAGCTTCGAATTTTGAATATTAGAGAAGTTATAGTAGAAAAAATAATTTTACGAAATTAAATAGAACCATAACTTTGTTATTTTTCAATGAAATGAAATAATATTATAGACCAATCGATTCGTCTCGATGCAAGGAACATTTATTTTCCTTACGTCAAGTCAAAATTTTGATTATTTGAAAAGTTATGGTCGAAAAATTAATTTTTGAAAATACAATTAACCATAACATCCTTATTTTTTAATGAAATGCATTAATCATATAGGTCAATCGATTCGTCTCGACACAAGGAATCTTTATTTTCTGTACATCAGCTTTCAATTTCGAATATTTGAGAAGTTATAATGAAAAAATGAATTTTACGAAATTAAATAGAACCATAACTTTGTTATTTTCCAATGAAATGAAGTAATATTATAGACCAATCGATTCGTCTCGATGCAAGGAACATTTATTTTCCTTACGTCAAGTTAATATTTTGATTATTTGAAAAGTTATGGTCGAACAATTAATTTTTGAAATTACAATTAACCATAACATCCTTAATTTTTAAATGAAATGCATTAATCATATAGGTCAATCGATTCGCCTCGACACAAGGAATCTTTATTTTCCTTACATCAGCTTTCAATTTTGAGTACTTGAGAAGTTATAGTGAAAAAATGAATTTTACGAAAATTATAAAAGTACACCAAACTTGTAAAATTAAATATTTTGTTAAACCCTTATAAGAAATTCAACTAGGTATATAGTGCAATAAATATGCCAAATTTCATCAATTTATCTATATGCGTTTTAAAGATATTGCAGGATCGTTAAAAGCGTGACATACATACACACATACACACATACTTTCATACATACACACATATACATACATACATGCGGACAATTTTTCAGGACATCATATTAGATATGTCCTGATAGAAGATAGTCCTCTTAAAATATGTTCAAAAAGACCTTTTTTTAGAAACTGGATTTTCTTCACCACTACAAAGCTTCCTCTATGAGGAAACAATAATGTATCCATGTTATTTATTTGGATTTTTTCTTACCAAGTATAAGTCTTTCTCGTGGAAATTCCCATTTTCTGTCGTAAGGAAGTAACTCTGCCTGGTCATCAAGTGTCAACTCTGGATTTAAACATTCCAATGCACCTTCCTCAAAGTGCATTAACCCAGCCTCCATTAACTCTTTTCGCATGATCTATAAAAAATTTTAAACATTTTAAACCTGCTGTCAAGTTGTATCAACTTTTGTGCTCATTCAATGAGCACTTTGCTTCTTATAAGCAAATATGATTTGCTTCCTCATAGAGGAAGCATTAAGAATTCTTTACATCAGAATTAAATTTTGATTATTTGAGAAGTTATTAAATATTCGACAAATTCATTTTCGAAATTTACAATAAAGCTTTGTAGTGGTGAAGAAAATCTAGTTTCTAAAAAAAGGTTTTTTTGAACATATTTTATGGTAAGTGGAATATATCTAATATGATGTCCTGAAAAATTGTCCGGATGTATGTATGTGTGTATATGTATGAATTTATGTGTGTGTACGTGTGTGTATGTCTGTATGTATGTCACGCTTTTAACGATCCTGTAATATTTTTAAAACGCATATAGATAAATTGATGAAATTTGGCATATTTATTGCACTATTTACCAAGTTGAATTTTTTTACAAGAGCTTACCAAAATATTTAATTTTACAAGTTCGGTGTACTTTTATAATTTTCGTAAAATTAATTTTTTCATTATAACTTCTAAAATATTCAAAACTTAAAGCTGATGAAAGGAAAATTTCATTAAAAAACAAGGATATTATTGTTAATTGTATTTTCAAAAATTAATTTTTCAACTATAACTCTTGAAATAATCAGAATTTTGCCCAGACATAAGGAAAATAAATATTCTTTGTGTCGAGATGAATCGATTGACCTATATGATTAATGTATTTCATTGAGAAATAAGAAAGTTATAAAATATTAATTTTTAAAAATTCAATTTTTCAACTATAATTTCTCAAATAATAAAAATGTTAAAGCTTGTGTAAGGGAATTTTATAATTTAATACTTAATGCTTCCTCTATGAGGAAGCAAAGTGCTCATTGAATGAGCACAAAAGTTGATACAACTTCACACCTAGTTTATTATTTCAGAACTTATATTCAAAAAATTGATTTTTAAAAAATTAATTAAGCATAACTTTCTTATTTTTCAATGAAATGCATTAATTATATAGGTCAATCGATTAGTCTGAACACAAAGAATCTTCATTTCCCTTACACCAGCTTTAAATTTTTATTATTTGAGAACTTATATTCGAAAAATTAATTTTTCAAAATACAATTAACCATAACATCCTTATTTTTTAATGAAATGCATTAATCATATAGGTCAATCGATTCATTACGATGAAAGGAATCTTCATTTTCCTTACATCAGCTTTCAATTTTGAATATTTGAGAAGTTATAGTAGAAAAATTAATTTTACGAAAATTATAAAAGTACATGAAACTTATATAAATAAATATTTTGGTAAACCCTTGTAAAAAATTCAACTTGATAAATAGTGGAATAAATATGCCAAATTTCATCAATTTATCTATACGCGTTCTAAAGATATTGCAGGATCATTAAAAGTGTGACACACATACACACTTACACACACACACACACACATCCGGACAATTTTTCAGGACATCATATTAGATATATTCCACTTGAAATATGTTCAAAAAAACCATTTTAGAAACTGGATTTTTGTCACCACTACAAAGCTTCCTCTTTGAGGAAGCAAAATGTTTTAGCAATGATTTTATACAAAAAAAAAGATAGGATTATTTATATAACTGCAAGTAACTTTTCTTTAAGACGGAAAATGCTTACCCTCTCACGACGCATTTTGATACAGAAGTAAATTGTCAGTATGCAGCAGAGAATTAATAAAACTACAACTGCAATTATCCAGTATTTTGAAATCTCTCTTCTTGGAAGTGGAGCTGAAGAAATTAATTGTTATTTTAAAATTATTTAGCAAAAATGAAAATTGGGATCCAATTATAAAACAGCTATGTAACAATTGTAACATCTACGTAATATTCATATAAAAATTGTGTAAGGTTGAGTAAATGTTACACAATAATTTTAAAAAAGTTACGTAATATTCTTGTTAAACGAACATGACAGTTGTAAAACTTGTATAAGAGTCACGTGTACATAACATGCATAGAAGACTGTAATAAGAATTATTTATCTAAGAATATTAAATATTATATTAAATATATTTTTCAAACTATTATATTCTCACCTTTAATTTCGAAGACTATAAATTTTTCATCTTTACCAAAACGATTTTCCGTTCGACATGTATATTTCCCACTATCATTATGGACAAGAAACTTTATGTTAAGTTGTTGGTGATTTCGAGTGAAAAAGTATTGATCATTCTTCTTTATTTCATTGTTATCCTGGAATTATTAAGAGCTCTCTAAAGTATGTAAAAAATATTAAAAATAGAATGTAACATGAATATAACATAGACCTAATATAAATATAATAGGTAAGTAACATAAATCTAAAGACACTATAAAAGATTTTTAACATCAGTATAAGAAATGTGTAAGATAGGTCTGACATGGGTGTAACAATTGTAAAATGTAGTGTATAACATGGATGTAACAAGTTTGGTATTAATGTAGGATTAATGTAATATGGATCTGTACCGAGGATGCAACATTAATGTAGCATTAATATAACGTAGTCGTAACATGAATGTAACATGGGTCTAATGTAAGTGTAAGGTAAGGTCTATCCTTGGTGTAGTTTTAATGTAGTATTAATGTAGCGTTAATGTAGAACTAACGTAACATGAATGTACCACAAATATAAAGAGGGTGAAATTTAGGTGTAAGGTGGATGTATCATTACTATAACATGAGTATAAAGTGGGTGTAAGGACTGTAAGGTGGATGCTTGCTTTAATTTAAGACGAATGTAACATGGCTATAGCATTAATGTAACATGGATGTAACATGGATGTAACACGGATATAACATAGATATAAAATGAATGTAACAAATACCATATCCTCTAAAACTTGTTTAAATTTCAATTTTACCTTATACCATGTTAAATTAGGTTTAGGCATTCCAGTCACGATGCATGTCAGTGTAATGGTTTTATGTCCCACGACATTCAAATCGAAATTGGCCTTACTTCCGTTTAAGTTATTTTCTGTGATAGTAGCGGCTACTGGATCTGTAAAATTTAATTATGCAAATCAGTACCGAAAATAGTAACGAAATTATAATTTTCTACTTACCACTTAATTTTAAATTGTAGTAATACATATCCTCGCGTTCATCTTTAGATTTTCCGAAGCAGGTATATTCACCTTTATCTGAATTTGTTAAATTAGTTATAGAAAGAATTGAACGATGAGTGAATTGAGTTGATTCCAGAGTAACTTTTACCCTTTCTGGAACAAGAATCTTTCTTAATATATTTTATTCATGAATTAAAATATATTATATTTTATAATATACATATATCTTTATATTTATATTTATTATTTATTTTAACCCTTAAACTGTACTCTGGGTGCCAAACACCCACTCACCCAGAGCCAACTTTGAGATCTAATATTCTATATTAAATTCGATATAGATATAATGAGATATTTGTCAACACCTGGGCGGTTGTTCGAGAGTGTATTAGTGAGTTCTGTACGTTGGTAGAGTATCCCAAGCGTTACTTCACATTTAAATCTAGTTTTAAACAAACTTAAATTAATTATACCGTTATAAGACAAACGGAAATTTAAAACTAGCTGTGAAGTTGTATCAACTGTTGTGCTCATTCAATGAGTACTTTGCTTCCTCATAGAGGAAGCATTAATTATTCTTTACATCAACATTAAATTTTGATTATTTGAGAAGTTATATTCGAAAAATTCATTTTCAAAAATTACAATAAAGCACAACTTTCCTTTTTTTCAATGAAATGCATTAATCTTATAGGTCAATCGATTCGTCTCGACGCAAGGAACCTTTATTTTCCTTACATCAGCTTCGAATTTTGAATATTAGAGAAGTTATAGTTGCAAAACAAATTTTTCAAAATTAAATAGATCAATAATTTTGTTATTTTTCAATGAAATGAAATAATATTATAGACCAATCGATTCGTCTCGATGCAAGGAACATTTATTTTCCTTATGTCAAGTCAAAATTTTGATTATACGAAAAGTTATAGTCGAAAAATTAATATTTTAAAATACAATTAACAATAACATCCTTATTTTTCAATGAAATGCATTAATGTTATAGGTCAATCGATTCGTCTCGACGTAAGGAACCTTTATTTTCCTTACGTCAGCTTCGAATTTTGAACATTATAGAAGTTATAGCTGAAAAACTAATTTTGTAAAATTAAATAAAACCATAACTTTGTTATTTTTCAATGAAATGAAATAATATTATAGACCAATCTATTCGTCTCGATGTAAGTAACATTTATTTTCCTTACGTCAAGTCAAAATTTTGATTATTTGAAAAGTTATAGTCGAAAAATTAATTTTTGAAAATACAATTAACCATAACTTTGTTATTTTTTAATGAAATGCATTAATTTTATAGGTCAATCGATTCGTCTCGACACAAGGAATCTACGTTTTCCTTACATCACCTTTGAATTTTGATTATTTGAGAAGTTATAGTGAAAAAATGAATTTTAAGAAAATTATAAAAGTACATAAAACTTGTAAAATTAAATATTTTGTTAAACCATTGTAAGAAATTCAGCTAGGTGTATAATGAAATAACTATGCAAAATTTCATCAATTTATCTCTACGCGTTTTCAAGAAATTGTTGGG
>CAJFCO010018027.1:52477-64159 GCA_904066015.1 Synergus gifuensis | reverse complement strand
ACACACACACACACACACACACACACACACACACACACACACACACACACACGGACAATTTTTGAGGACATCATGTTAGATATATTGACATTACATTATGTTGAAAAAAACCTTTTTTAGGAAACTGGATTTTGTCACCACCACAAAGCAGTTTAAGGATTAAAGCTATACAGTTGGTACATTTTACATTAATGTTACATTAATGTTACATTGATGTTACATTAATGCTACAATAATGTTTAAATGATTCTGTCGTCATTCTAACCGGCAGAGGGATAAACTTTAATTACCATTCGTTTCCACTATTTCATCATCGTGTCTCCATTTAAATTCATTAGTGTAGTTATAAATAGAAGCAGTACAAATTATTTCCACGTCATCTCCTACAGTCATATCAGTGTTCTTGGGGTCGATGATTCCGAAACCCTGATCATTACCGTCTGTGACGAAAATAATTAAAATACATATTTTGTTTTACATGAAAAACATTGCATTAAATTTACATAAGAAGGATATGATTAAAAAACATATTAATAAAAATTAATAATCTTACCAGAAACAAAAATGATTTCATTCTTTGAGTCACAGCCGAGCTCATTACAAGATCTACAGGTGACTATACCAGACATTTTGACTCTAAATTTTACTGACGCTTCTAACTGAATAGGGGACTCTTCTACCATTGTCCAATCCTGTAAGAATAAAATACGCCTTATGTAACAATAATGAAGCAATGATGTAACAGGAATGTAAGCGGAATATAACAGTCATGTAATAGGAATGTAATATAAGTATGAAAGGAGTGCAGCGCAATTGTATCAGCAAAGAAATATAACAGAAATGCAACAAAAGGTAACCGGAATATAATAGGAATGCAACAAGAAAGGAACAGAAATGTCACAAGAATGTAAGCGGAATGTATCGGAAATGTAACTGGGATTCAATCTGAATGTAACAAGAAGGTAAAACGAATATAATCGGAATGTAGTTTGAATATAAAATGAAGGTAACAGGTATGTAACGAGAATGTAATAGGGTTGGAACAAGAATATAACATGAATGTAAAACAAAAATATTTTAAAAAATAAACCTACCAAAAGATCTTCAGTATAGGAACCATCTAAAGATGGATAATTAGGGCAATTTCTGTAGCTCCAATCCAAATTAGCCGCTGGATAGCTTTCTACTTGATTTCTAATGACAATTTCTTCATTTGGAGCATAATATGGTTTCGGTTTCTTTATACCGTTAATGGGCATCACTAAAATAATTTTCAGTTCAGCATTAGAATACATTTCAGCAAAAATTACTTCTGTTTATAATATTTTCCACAAAAAAAAAGAAAAGAATTATGATAATTAAAATAAATTAAATAAAATACTTTTTTTTAGTAATTACGAAGAAATTATTATAATATATTAATATATTACTTCTAACAAGAAGAGTGAAAGTAATACTCTCAGTTCCATACTCATTGGAAACTTCCACAGTGAAATTACCACTATCTCGGAGTATTAATTGTTCTTTAAATAGCGTTGTGGAAGTTAACTCGGGATCCGTAAGAATCGTATATCTCGATAATAAATGTGGATTACTTGATTCATAAATTGTTACCGGATATTGATTTCCCAAAGAATGTGTCCTGAAAAACAAATACATGATAACAAGCATTTAACAAGTATATAACCAGAATGGAAAAGGAATGTAACAAGAGTATAACCGGAATGTAACCTGAATATAACAGGGAGGTAAATGGTATGTAACGAGAAGTTAACCGATATATAACAATCTTATAACAAGAATTTAACAAGTATATAACCGGAATGTAACAGCAGTGTAATAAGAGGGTAAAAAGAACATAACATGAATGTAAAATAAATGTAACAGAGATGTAACTGAAATGTATCAGTGAATGTAACATTTAATATAAATTAATGTAAAAAGAATTTAATTGCTTTCAAAAATGACGTAGATAAGTTTTATTATATATTATAAAAATTTTGATAGGATTGAAAAATTACCAACGAATTACTGGCGGTGGGTGGGCATATATATGTACAATCCATTGCACAGTATCTCCTTGATTCGTAATATGAATTTTCTCCTGAATCTCAGAATCCAAACTGAGAAACTTATGCTGAGGATCTAGTAAAAATAAAAATTTATATACAGTCAACTTTTTGCAACTTCTTTCAAACAACTTCACCAATTTTTTTTTTACCATAAATTACTAAAGTTTTCTCAAAAATTCACTGAAAATTTCCCACACAAAGCAAAATATATGATTAATACTGACCGTGAATTTGTATAACTGTTTCCGCTGTTTTATTGTTATTAGCACCTGTCGTTGCTATACAATAATATTCTCCGTTGTCTTCATCCATCGAATTCATTATTCTTAATTCAGTCGTACATGTTATGGTATTTGTTCTTTTTTGAAGTTTATAGTTAGTTTGTATTCTCCTAGAATCCTAACAAATATTATTACAAGCTTAGGAGAATTTTTCAAAAAAGATTTAATGAATTTTGTTGAAAAAATTTGAAAGCTGAACTTACATTTATATATACATATTTATTTCCTACAAATCTGTACCATTTTACTGAGTATGCATCAGACCTTGTTATAGTCGCAGTACAATTAACAGACACATCCTGACCACGAACAATGTAACTTGGGATGACGGGAGAAATTGAAAGATGCTCTATTATAGCTCCCACTGCAAACAATTTTTTAAAATGTATTATAGCGCATAATATAATAATTTACTTTTCATGACACGTACACCGAAACATCGATTTTCGGTGTATGTTAAGCGTCTCGAAGGGAGCCATTTATACTATAGGAACGTAAATACTACAAAAGTAGTACAGAAAGTAAAGTAGTACAGAAAGTAAAATAGAACAGAAAGTAAAATAGGTCAGAAAGTAAAAATACCTAAATAAATAAACAGGAGGTTCTCTCTCCCTCCGACCACTCTCTTATCCTATCCTATCCTATCCTATCCTATCCTATCCTATCACATTCTATCGTATCATATCCTATCGTATTTTACTGTATCCTATCATATCCTATCCTATTGTATCCTATAGTATTCTATCGTATCCTATCCTACTGTATCCTATCGTATCCAATCACATCCTATCGTATCCTGTCGTATTTTATCCTAGTGTATACTATCGTATCCTGTCGTATTTTATCCTATAGTATCTTATTGTATCCTATCGTTTCCTATCGTATCGTATCACATCCTATCGTATCCTATCCTACTGTATCCTATCGTATCCAATCACAACCTATCGTATCCTGTCGTATTTTATCCTAGTGTATACTATCGTATCCTATCGTATTTTATCATATAGTATCTTATTGTATTCTATCCTATTGTATCCTATCGTTTCCTATCGTATCATATCACATCCTATCGTATCCTATCATATCCTATCATATTGTATCCTATCATATCCTATTGTATCCTATCGTTTCCTGTCGTATTTTATCCTATCGTATTCTATCATATCCTATCCTATTATATCCTATCATATCCTGTCGTATCCTATCCTATCCTACCACCCTCTCTCTTCCCTCTCTCTCTAATATACTGAATATAATAATAGGATTTTACATTGAAATTTAAAATGCATTAAAAAATCTCGTGAAAAATGTTAAGGATAATGTTAGGATACCATAGGATAAGATAGAATAAGATACGATAGGATACAATAGGATACGATAGGATATAATAGGATAGAATAGGATACGATAGGAGAGAAAGGGGGAGAGGAGAGAGAGTATTTCCCGAACAAGCTTACGGGGCCCCAGCCAGCTTATTCCCCGCCATCCTGGCGGTACTAGCTCACTAGTGCAAATTGGAACTATTGTTTCGAAAATCGAATTCGTTACACTGGTCATGAAAAGCTTTGTACTTCACACGTCGCGAAACAGGCAATTATCGACTCGCGTGATGGCGTCACGAGCCGAAGGCTCGTGACGCCAACCTCACACTCGTACGATAATTGCCTCCTTTCGCGCCTTGTAAAGTAAATAGCTATTACAAGTTTCCTGTACAGATTCCTTTATAAGATTCCTGTACAGATTCATCCACAAAATTCCTTTACAATAGTACAGGTTCCTTTAAAAGTAATACAAACCACAAAAAGTTCGAGCAGATGGTGCACAAAATTTTTGCCCAATTTTTAACAAAAGTATAATATTATAAATATCATTTATATTATTTATACCTTTGTGTTACTTACTTAAAACCGAAACGTCAATTGCAAGATCAGTTTCAACCCCTTCTTTATTTCTCGCAGAACAATAATAAGTATTGCTATCCCGCACAACAGGCTTAATAAGCTTAAATCCAACTCTTGGATCGAAGGTTGATTGCAACTCGTGATGTATCTAATTTGAGAAAAATAAATAAATAACTTAGGTGTTCTAGTTTGAAAAATTTTATTCAGCTTATATAATTATTCAATTTACGAGCAAACTCGATTTTTTTAAAGTTAAATAGCCAAATAAGCAGAAATAAATTTTTGCAAATTCCTATTAAATTAAATGTTAAAATTCAAATAAACGCACTTCGTCCTCTGCTGCTAATTTTATGGTCACGTTTATATCTGGTGAAGTAGGCCGACATGGTATAATTGCGTCGAACCCCCCACGAATACGCATGAAAAAAAAATTGCTTTCCTGGACTAATAATTGCGTGTCAGCTGAAATAAAAATTTTACAAAATAGAATAAGTTTATTTTAATTTGGTATTGAATTATGATTATCAAGAATAAAAGTAAAAAATAAGGGATATTTTAATTAACCTCACAGTAAACCCCTAAGTATTAAATCGTTGCAGATCACTTTGATTATCAAATTGAGATCAAAATGATCCATTTTTGCAGATCAAATCAATAATATGTGTACAACTTCATTCGCATCATCAGAATTAATCTGAACTTTCAATCTGAATGATTCCGGGCAATACGAATCAATCAGAATTAATCCGGTCAATCTGAATAAATCCGAACACTCTATCCGAATGAATCGGAATTTATCCTATTTTTCTGGATATTTCTATAGAAAAAAAATCAAATATTGATGAAGTTCACCTAATTTGAAATATTTGAGGTTACGTTTGTGTTTTTTTAAAGTAAATGAATACTTCTCTACAAAAAACATCAAATATAGTTGAAGTTCACCTAATTCGAAATATTTGAGGTTATTTTTGCGTTTTTTCAACAGAAATGGATATTTCTATACAAAAAACATCAAATATTCATAAGTTCAACAAATTTCAAATATTTGAGGTTATGTTTGTGTTTTCACAGCAGAAATGACTATTTCTCTACAAAAAACATTAAACATTTCTAAGTAGATAGCCGTTAACATTATCTGCTGACTTTTCTACAGAAATATCCATATCCGCTGTGAAAACCCAAACATAACCCCAAATAGATTAAATTTGTTGAACTTCATTAATATTTGATGTTTTTTTTAAAGATATATCCATTTCCGTTGAGAAAACCCAAACATAACCTCAAAAATTTCAAATTAGGTAAAATTCATCAATATTTGATGTTTTTTGTACAGAAGTATCCATTTCAGTTGAAAAAAGTCAAACATAACCTCAAAGATTTCAAATGAGGTGAACTTCATCAATATTTAATGTTTCTTGTGGAGAAATATCCAGTGCCGCTAAAAAAACCAAATATAACCTCAAATATTCCATATTAGGTGAACTTCATCAAAGTTCGGATTAATTATGATTAATTCGGATTGGTGGATTCATTCGGATTAAAGGTTCGGATTGCTTTTAAATAAGTTTCGGATTCACTTGGATTGAAAACTTCCTTCGGATTAGATCGGAATGAAACTGTTTGGTTCGGATTAAATTCCGGAATGATTCTGAAAATTTCGGATTGATTCGGAATGAATTTCAATTCGAAGCTTTCGTTAGGGTTGCACTTAGTCCAAGTCCGATTGCTAAATATCACAGTTACTAAAGGTTACTAATTCAGAGTCCGCGTACCCCTCTGAAGTTAGTAGTTTCGGTAGGTAATTGATCTCCAAAATCGGATCATTTTGATCCCAATTGTCGGATCAATGAAAAAAACCTGAAATAGATATCAAAGCGTTGCACATCATTTTGATCCAATTTCGAGATCAAATTGATGAACTGGAGTTTACTGTGCTACATCAAAGACCAGCAGAAAAAAATCTGGACCAAGATTCAAATTTAATATTCGAAAATATTAAAATCTTCAAAACTAAAAAAATGGCATTCACTTTTTTTGAAAATTTATTTTTAGAAATAATTTCTAGATAAAAGTTTTAGCCAAAAACGTGAAGTTTATCACTGTACTTCGTTTATCTATTAATGTTTTTATTTACGAGTTTTACAGAGCTCAGTAATCAAAAATAGCCTTTTCGCCCTACTCTACTCTATATTTTTAATGAGATTAAGGGCGTTGGACCCAAGTGTTAAGGTCAAAATTCCATTCTCCATTTTACTCAACGAAAATTATAGATAAATATTTTTTCGCTCTGTAGCGCTAATAGTGTCATAAATAAGTTTTTTTAAAGAAAAAAGTTACTTAAGACGTACATTTTACATAAACATAGATCCAGGCAAATCGTGGGTCTTCACCATATTTATCAGGGAGTCCTACTTCCGCTTCTGCACAACCGTACCAACCAGTGTCTCCAGTAATAGCTTCAGAACGCCGAAATTCGTGAATATAGGAATAATCCTGCATATGGTATTCTGCTTCTGATGACGTAAAGTTAGAAGTAATTATCTAAAAGAAACAGATAAAGAACTAGAATTTATTGTGTTAATTACATCCCGATTGTGCAAAAATACCGAAAAAATAATTTCCCAAAATTCACAATCCTGAAAAATTTTAATTCCCGAAAATTCAAGCTACCGAATAAAAATAATATATTAGGATATAAAGAGGATTTGAAATAAATTAAATTTATGAATAATAAGTTATTAATTTTAATAATTGACTCAGCTGAAAATTTTACTGCCACTTACATTATTTCCATCGATGTCAGTCTCCGGGTAAACAAAAATCATCTTTGAAGAACTGCGACACGTCAGTTCCAATGGATCACCCTCGTTTATGATGAGCTCCTCTAAATTTGGTTCCATTTTCGGTCTTAACCCCAATGAACCTAAAAAAAAATTTTCTAGTTTATTTTTTAAATAAGAAAATTCAAAAAAGTTATTAGATCCATATTGGCCTCAATTTTACACTCTTATTTGGGGCCATTTTAAAAAAAATGGCATAAAATATAAACATAATTTTTTTGAGAAATTGGATTTTTCATACTTTAAACAAACTAGACGACATTTTGTTAATTTAAAATTTTTTTAAATTTAAATCTTCAGTTCGAAAGGAAACGATAAGCCTCGTTAGAATCTGCAAATTAAAACCTAAATATCTCAATTAGATCAAAAGTTATAGAGGTTTATAGAAAAAATGGTCTTTATTGAAAAGAATAGATTTCAAAATTGAAAAAAACAAGAGATCTCCAGATATTAATAAAACTAGCGATTATGATCTGCGCGCTCTGCGTGCGATTAATTTCTCGTTTTTGCACGCACCTTTTGTTAGTATAGAAAAAATAATTGAGAATTTTTAATTCTTGAAATATAATTTAGTGAAATTCCTTTCAATTTCGTAAGTTCACTTGATATTTCTTAAAATTACTCAAAATCCCATTAAATCTGACAAAATCTCCTGAAAATCCACTGAAATTTCGTAAAATCCCTTGAATTCCTTAAAAGTCATTAAAATTACTAAATATCCCATAAAATATCGTAAAATACCTTAAAATTATTTAAAATCCCATGAAATGTTATGAAATCTCTTAAAATCCCCGACAATCCAATTAAATCTCGTAAAATCCCTTGAAAGTCTTCAAAATAAGTTATTATTCCGTAAAATGTCTTAAAAGTATTTAAAATTCCATGAAAACTCTTGAATCCATTAAAAGTTTTTAAAATTACTTAATACTACATACAATATCTTACAATTCCTTTAACATATTTCAAAAATCTTGTGAAATTCCTTTAAATTTCATAAAAATCATATGATATTCCTTGATATTCTTTGATGTTCCATGAAATTCCTTAAAACTCCACAACCTATCGTTATAACCCTTAAAATTACTCAAAATCCTATGAAATCTTATATGAAATTTAATTAAATTTTAATTTAATTTCGCAAAATCAATTGATATTTCTTAAAATTCTTGAAAATCCAATATAATCTCACTTTTATATATTATTAATAAATTCTCATTCTTTACTGGAAATAAATGTCCTTAAAATTACTTAATATCTCATAACCTATCTTAAAGTCGCTTAAAATCACTTAAAATCTCTCAAAATATCATCAAATCCTATAAAATTACTTAAAATCCCATTAAATCTTATGAAATTCCTTGAAATTCGTGAAAACCCATTATAATCTTACCTTATCTTTTAAAATTTCTGGAACTAAATATCTTTAAAATTACTTAATATCGTACTTAAATCATAGAATATCTTAAAGTCGTTTAAAATTACTTAGAATTTCCCAAAATATCATCAAATCCAATAAAATTACTCAAAATCCCATCAAATCTTATGAAATCCCTTGAAATTCCTGAAAATCCAATGAAATCTCGTAAATGCCTTAAAATCCCTTAAGTCATTAACATAACTTAATATCCTATGAAATATCGTTAAATCTCTGAAAATCATATAAAATTTCATGCAATTTCGTAAAATCCTTTAAAATTTCATAAAATTCCTCGAAATACCGTAAAATCACATAATATATTTCTAGAATCTCAATAAATTTCGTAAAACGCTTCTAAATTCCTTAACATTATTTAAGATTCCATGAAATCTCATGAAATCTCTTAAAATACCTTAAAATTTAATGAAATGTTGTAAAATGCCTAAAAATCTCTTAAAACTTTCTCAAATTATATATTTAAAATTCTACAAAATATATAGTTAAATCCCTTAAAATTACTTTATAATCCAATAAAATCTCCATAATTTTGATGGTAACTGATTTGTAAATATAGGAATACATATACATATATTAAATATTAATATATTAAAAACTGATAAAAAAACATATGAAAAGTTTACTATAAGTAATCTTTTTAATTTCTCGAATAATGTCCACTAACCTTAGGTATATATTTTGAAATATTTTCTTGCTTCACTAATAATTTAGTTTTCACATAAAAATAACTATTTTTATGACTTTAAATTATTTTCTGTCTTTATACTTATAAATTTTTATATAATTTTTATTGGTAATCTTTTTGACAACGAAAATAGTCTGAAGATATTTTTCATTGTTTTCATTGTTTTCGACAACAATGTGTTCGATATATTGGTAACATCTCTTTTTTAAGATAGGATTGGCTGAAATTGTAGTTCTTTCAAAGAAATCTTTGATATTATATTTCTAGAACTGATCTTTGGATTTTAATAAAATTTGGTTTGTTTGTAGACAAAAGCACACATTTTAAGATTACAGTAAAATTACAAAAAAAATTAAAGTATCGTTAAAAAAAAAAAGTCAAATAAATTTTTTAAAATTAAAGAAATAACTAAAAATGCTAGAACTCATTGAAAAAAAAATTCCGAATAAAATATTTTACATATATTTTTATTTTTGCATGCGTTATAAGTTGTGTCAGATAAAAAAAAATGGTGAGATGAATATTTGTTTTTTTCTTCATTCCAACATGGAGTTCCCCAACTTCTAAAAAATGAGAGGAATTTCTATACGCCTTTAGGCAACTATAGCTACAATTTGTGTGTAACGTATCGAGCAGGGAGTAAACTAGGAAGGAAGTCTTTCCTTTGCTGATAGCATTCTTATCGCATTCTCACATTTATTCCATTAGTTTACAAATGCACTATTAACCAGACATCGCCATAGTAAATATATTAGCAATATGAGCCACATTCTTCTCTAAAAATTTTCAAAAAACAAATTTAAAACAAGCTGTGAAGTTGTATCAACTTTTATGCTCATTCAATGAGCACTTTGCTTCCTGTAAGCAAATATGATTTGCTTCCTCATAGAGGAAGCATTCTTTACATCAGCATTAAATTTTTATTATTTGAGAAGTTATATTCAAAAATTCATTTTCGAAAATTACAATAAAGCACAACTTTCTTATTTTTCAATGAAATGCATTAATCTTATAGGTCAATCGATTCGTCTCGACGCAAGGAACCTTTATTTTCCTTACGTAAGCTTCGAATTTTGAATATTAGAGAAGTTATAGTTGAAAAACTAATTTTTCAAAATTAAATAGAACCATAACTTTGTTATTTTTCAATGAAATGAAATAATATTATAGACCAATCGATTCGTCTCGATGCAAGGAATCGTGAATCTTGCGCTTTACAGGACGCTTGAACCTACATGTTTTTTTAAAAATTTAATTAAAGTATATATTTTTTATACATAATTTATATTTTTATATTTTGATTTATATTTTTATATTTTAATTAATTTTTTTATATTTGTAATTTATATTTGTAAAAATTAAATTAAATTAAATTAAATTAAATTACAGATTTGAATGCAAAAGTGAACTAATTTACTTAATTCTCATTAGGGCACTCGCGCTTCGCGCTCGATATTTGATTTAAAGCTCGCGCTCTGCGCTCGGATCTGTTTAACAATATTTTTCACGATTAAAACGAAAACTACTCATCCTATTGAAAAATGGCCAAAGGAGAACTTGTAGATCTTTTTAAGGCAAATAATTATGTTTCTTATCATTTTCTCTGCATCTCGCGTTATTTGGCTTAAAATTTGAATTTTCGATTTTTTAAGGAAATTCAGAAAGTTGTTATTCCGATCCTATAGGGCGTTCAAAAATAAACATTTTTCATCTTTAGACTTTTTTTCATATCGTGCGTTGTTTGGCTTCTAATTTAAGTTTTCTTTCATTTTTTCGGATTTTCAAAATGTTATAAGTCTTTCAATTTTTTTTTTTATCTAAAAAAGTCATTAAGAAAAATTCTTCGACTTTTTGAGTACTACGAATATACGTCATTAGAATTTTTAGATTAAAAGAAAAAGTGGTTTCAAAATTTTTCAAAATGCTCCAACTTTTTGAATTTTTATCCAAAATGGCTGGCCAACGAATTTGACCTTCATTTTAGGGCACTAAAAGAGTATACCAAAGGACAATCCAATCGGTCAATTCTTTCGAAAGTTATCGTGCTCACAAACTAAAAATCTACACACACACACACACACAGACATTCGTAAAAACATGTTTTTCGGGTTCAGGGGGTCCCAAAACGTGGACATTTGACAAAAACTGGGGGGGTCAAATTTTACACAAATCTAATACCTTCTCTGATGAGAATGTAAAAATTATATAAATAAATAAACATAAAAAAATAATAATATGAGTATGATAGAATAAAATTATAATATTATTATATTGTAATTATTATTATTACCTATATAATATTTATTATAATTTTACCCTTAAGAAATCTTCTAAATTATAAATTTTAAAAATAGACTTTCTCAATAATTCCACTATGTATATAGTTATTTTTAAATGTAAATTTCTAAGAAAAGTCAGTTTTTCTAAAATTTATATAGTGCTATCTATAGATAGCACTATATAAATTT
>CAJFCO010018027.1:39323-52077 GCA_904066015.1 Synergus gifuensis | reverse complement strand
GCCGCGCGCGAAGCGCGCGATGAGAATGTGCCCGCGAAGCGGGCAGATTTTTTGTTATGGAATTAATCCGGCTTGAAGAACTAACATTTTTTTTTGTTGTATTTGAAAGAAAAATGTTTGACGTTCAAAATAAATTAAATGTTTCTGTTAATATACTATTTCTTAACTAATAAAATATAGACCAAAACAAAAAATATCTTAATCTTCCTTTTATTTTTTTAAAATTATTTAGGAGTCCTCTAGAGAAATTTAGGTTTAGAAATGAATGTCCTTATAAGGAATGAAAAATGTTTTTAAAAAATTATTTGTTGAAATGTCTACAATAGAAAAATTTCATTCTTAATCCATTTTTTTCGAATACAAAAAAAGTGGATTATTACTTTTTTATCTTTGTCAAATTAATAATAACAATAAGTTTTATGAAATGATTCCTTTTATTACGCGTTTCGTGTCTAAATAAAGGAAAAGCAATGAGCACAAGTGTCATTACAGTCAATTTAAGCTCAACCTATAAATTAATTGTAGGACTCATTCAAACAATTATTTGTATTGATCTTGACGAATTTTTTTTAATAAATAGAAAACTAGGATCTGCTTAGCTGCCTGAAAAGATATGTGGCGAGATATATGTATATAAAATATTATATAATATATATATAATATATTATATAATATAATATATTATTATATTATATATTTATATACATAATTATTCTATCTTAAAAAAGTGAATTTAAAAGGATTTTACTTTATTGAGATTCGTAAAATTAGACTAGGAATTACAAATTTTTATATTTCAAAAATTAAAATCTCTGAATATTTTGCATACTTTTGAAATCCCTTAATTTTTCCAATCCTACATTTTATTTTGGGAAAAATTATGAGATTTTAAAGGATTATAAAGAAATTTTAAGGAATTTGAATATATATTTTGTAGAATTTTAAGTAATTTGAGAAACTTTTAGACATTTTACGAAATTTCATTGAATTTTAAGGTATTTTAAGAGATTTAATGAGATTTCACGGAATCTTGAAATATGTTAAGGAATTTAAAAGGGCTTTCCGAAATTTATTGAGATTTTAGAAATATTAAGTGATTTAAAGGAATTTCAAGGAATTTTATGAAATTTATTCCGATTTTCAGAAATTTTAAGGGATTTTACCAGTTATTGGTGAAATCACTTAATATTTCTAAAATCTCAATAAATTTCGAAAAACCCTTTTAAATTCCTTAACATTTTTCAAGATTCCGTGAAATCTCATTAAATCTCTTAAAATACCTTAAAATTCAATGAAATTTCGTAAAATATCTAAAAGTTTCTCAAATTACTCAAAATTCTACAAAATATATAGTCAAATTCCTTAAAATTTCTTTATAATCCTTTAAAATCTCATAATTTTTCCCAAAAAATGTAGGATTGGAAAAATTAAGGGATTTCAAAAGTATGCAAAATATTCAGAGAATTTAATTTTTGAAACATAAAAATTTGTAATTCCTAGTCTAATTTTAGGAATCTCAATAAATTTGTAAAATCCTTTATAATTCACTTTTTTAAGATAGGATAATTATGTACATAAATATATAATATAATATAATATAATAATATATATTATATATAATATTATATATTTTTGATTTTCAGATATTTTAAAGGATATTAAATAGTTTTAAGGACTTTTAAGAGATTCAAGGGATTTTACAAAAATTTCATTGGATTTTTAGGAATTTTAAGAGATCATGGGATTTTGAGAAATCTTAAAAGATTTACCGATAGATATGTTGTGGAATTTTAAGTGATTTTAAAAGCTTTTAAGGTATTTGAAGGGATTTCACAAAATATCATTGGATTTTTAGATATTTTGAGGGTTTTAATGGGATTTAATGGGACTGAATAATTTTAAGGAATTTAAAAGGATTTTACAAATTTATTGAGATTCTCAAAATTAGACTAGGAATTACAAATATATTTCAAAAATTTAAATCTTTAAATATTTTGCATACTTTTGAAATCCCTTAATTTTTCCAATCCTACGTTTTTGGGGGGAAAAATTGTGAGATTTTAAAGGATTATAAAGTAATTTTAAGGAATTTGACTATATATTTTGTGGAATTTTAAGTAATTTGACAAACTTTTAAAATTTTATGAAATTTCATTGAATTTTAAGGTATTTTAAGAGATTTAATAAGATTTCACGGAATTTTGAAATATGTTAAGGAATTTAAAAGGGCTTTCCGAAATTTATTGAGATTTTAGAAATATTAAGTGATTTCACGGTATTTCGAGGAATTTTATGAAATTTTAAATGATTTTACGAAATTGCATGGAATTTTAAGTAATTTTCAGAGATTTTACAATGTTTCATAGGATGTTAAGTTATTTTAACGTCTTAAGGGATTTCAAGCGATTTAGGAGATTTCATTGAATTTTCAGGAATTTCAAGGGATTTCATGGGATTTTAAGTAATTTTATGATATTTTGGGAGATTCTAAGTAATTTTAAGCAACTTCAAGATATTTTGTGAGATATTAAGTAATTTGAAGAACAATTATTTCCAGACATTTTTAAGGCTTTGGTGAGATTATATTGGATTTTCAAGAATTTTAAAGAATTTAACGAAATTTCATAGAATTTTGAGTAATTTTAAGATATATAATGAGACTTTATGAAATTTTAAGTAATTTTAAGGAATTTCACCAGATTTTGAAGGATTTTAAAGGAATTTGAAGATATTGTATGGGAATTTTACGAGATTTCATGGGATTGTCAGGAATTTTAAGGGATTTCATGAAATTTCATAGGATTTTAAATAAATTTAAGGAATTTGTCCATATTTTATGGAATTTTAAGTAATTCTAAGGGATTTTACGATGTTTTATAAAATATAAGTAATTTTAAAGATTTTGAATGGATCCAATAGATTTTACAAAATTTTAAGAGATTTAATGAGACTTTATGGAACTTTGAGTAATTTTAAGTAATTTTAAGAAATATCAAATGAATTTACGAAATTTAAAAGAATTTCACAAAATTTTGAAGGATAATAAAGACATTTTAAGGAATTTTATAAAACACATGAAGATTCCTAAAATTAGATAAAAAATTACAAGATTTTATATTTCAAGAATTAAAAATTCTCAATTATTTTTTCTACTAGCAAAAGGTGTGCAAAAACGAGAAACTAATCGCGCGGAGAGGGAGCAGATCATAATTGCTATAGTATATATTATATATAATTATTAATAAAAATGATCATCTAGATATACATATGTTTTTGGATGTGCTAATATTAAAAATTTTTGCAGTTGCTTTATGCATTGTCTCGCCACGGTTGAATCATTCATTCAATATCAATTCATTAAACTGATCTTTGCAATATTCTGCATGTCTAATGTGTATACAAGGACGTGATCAATATAATGTAAGAGTTACATAGTTATACGTGCACAATTTTACATTCGGAAGAAAAATAGATGTCGCAATTTAAGTTGTGAATAATTGAATATTGAATAAAGTTGTATCCATGAAATAGAGATTAAGAAAATGACAGTTTTCTTCTCTCAAAAAAAAAAATCCAAAAGCGCATTAGCTCCAATTTGGTTGAAGCTACTTATATACTTGTGTATTTTGATTCGCTCATTTTGTAAAAATGACAATGAAAATTAGCGCAAATGACATCTTTAAGATCAAAACCCCACAAATAACGATATTTTTGAAAGTTATAGAACAGTTACGTAACTGTTATTATAATTATAAACATGTTTTGGAACCGGTTAGGAACAGGTTAGCACTAACTATTTTTTAATCGATATTTTTTTAAAGTACCATACATTTTTTACTAATTGCTTTCACAAAAACAGAAATTTTAGTATCAAAAATACAAATCTATTTTCCAAAGATACAAATTTTTTTTACTCCTCAAAAAATCTAGAGTTCAATAACTGAAGTCTCAAATTTATTAATATTGACGTGATAAATCTATTTTTTTTTCTTCAATGAAACATTTTATGAGAAATCGGTGAGGCATTGAAGAATATGAGTCACATGGAACGGGTTTTCCTCACCATTCGCTTCTTAATGGATATTATAATTCCCTAAAATTTTTAATTCATTTATGTTATTTTCAATTAAGGAAGAGAAATAATTTTCTCTATTCCTATCGAAAATTTATTATTTCGAAGCAATTTCTTCAATTGTAGCAAAGGTAGAAAAAGTGATATAGATATGAAGCGTAAACTATGTTCATTTTTTAACAAGGTTGGTAGAGGTTTAGCCAACGAGGTATTTTAATTGACAACAGGTGGGATCAGGGCCGTCACTATAGATTTTCGTATTAATGTTAAATTCCTAATCTTTTTTTTTTTTCGTTCGAGTGCATTTTGAAATGTGTGGTCAATATTCAAAATGATAATACGACTAAGTTCTAAAAAGCCAAAGGAACCTTAATATAAAACCTAAACGCAGGTGAATAAAAATTTTTTATCTTCCCAAAAAAGATTTCTATTTTTCTATTCTTTAAAAATTTTAACTTATTCAAACACTTACATTAAATAATTTAAAAAATTAAATTTTAAATAAATTTTTTTAGTAAACCTTGAAGTTGTCAATTAAGTTTAACTCTGAATTAAATGTACACAAATTGTAAATATTCTAAAATTGTAATAAAATATTATGTATGAACAATAAGTAAATTTTTATACAATTTATAATATATTTCAATATTTTTAAAGTTTATGTCTCATAAAATCTATTAATTTTTTTATTCGATTTGTACAGTAATTTTAAATTTTGATTCTAACAGAATTATGTATTATTTAAAAAATACATTTTTCACACTATTACTGACTTAAAATGGTTTTAAAAAATAGAAAGCTTAGCAACATTTTGAATTTTCAAAAACGTCTTGACGTTGAAATCTCTTCAAATTCCTTTAAATTCGTAAAATCACTTAAATTATTTTCGACTTCTTTAGGTTCTTTTTTGAAAAGAATTTCAAAATTTTTTGAAATTCTTTGAATCATTTAAAATCTCCCCATTTTTTATAAAATATCTTGAAATCTATTGAAATTCCTTAAAACCCCTTGAAATTTTCTAAAATTCTTTAAAGTATTTTACAAATTTCTTAAAATCACTTAAAATATTTTTGAATCCTTTAAAGTTTCTTTTAAATTCCTTTAAATTCCTTAATGTCATAAAGTCATTATGATTTTGTCACTTGAAGTCTCTTGAAATGTCTTGAAATTCATTAAAATCATTTGAAATATCTTCAAATCTTTTCAAATTACTTGAAATTCCTTAAAATCACTTAAAATCTCTTTAAAATCCTGAAACTCTCTTGAAATACTTTAAAACACCTTGACATTTTTAACTAGCTGTGAAGTTGTATCAACTTTTGTGCTCATTCAATGAGCACTTTGCTTCTTGTAAGCAAATATGATTTGCTTCCTCATAGAGGAAGCATTAAGTATTCTTTACATCATCATTAAATTTTTATTATTTGAGTAGTTATATTCAAAAATTAATTTTTGAAAATACAATTAACCATAACATCATTATTTTTCAATGAAATGCATTAATCTTATAGGTCAATCGATTCGTCTCGACGCAAGGAACCTTTATTTTCCTTACGTCAGCTTTGAATTTTGAATATTTGAGAAGTTATAGTTGAAAAACTAATTTTTTAAAATTAAATAGAACCATAACTTTGTTATTTTTCAATGAAATGAAATAATATTATAGATCAATCGATTCGTCTCGACATAAAGAATATTTATTTTCCTTACGTCAACTTAAAATTTTGGTTATTTGTAAAGTTATAGTTAAAAATTAATTTTTGAAAATACAATTAACCATAACATCCTTATTTTTTAATGAAATGCATTAATGATATAGATCAATCGATTCGTCTCGATAAAAGGAATCTACGTTTCCTGTACATCAGCTTTAGATTTTGAATATTTCAGAAGTTATAGTGAAAAAATGAATTTTACGAAAATTATAAAAGTACATAAAACTTGAAAAATTAAATATTTTGTCAAACCTTTGTAAGAAATTCAACTAGGTATATAGCGGAATAACTATGCAAAATTTCATCAATTTATCTCTACGCGTTTTCAAGAAATTGCTGGATCGTAACACACACACACACACACACACAAAACATCCGGAAAATTTTTCAGGACATCATGTTAGATATATTAAAACGTCAATAAACATCACTCCAAATTTCAAATCTAAACATTGCGTTGTTTGGCTACAAAAAATTCCCAAAGTTTACTTCGATTTTTCTATATGTAGGCATACCCCCTTAAGGCCATGTAAGACTTACCCGATCCCTACCTTACCGACATTTTTTTCTCTGCAACGCTACGTCTACATTTATTGAGATATCAAATTCAAAATTTCTAAAATGGAAGCTAAAGCATTAAGGTATGTTTATCTGGTCCTAAATATTGACATTTATAAAAAAAATTTGTTCAAAAAAATTTTTTTTATTTTTACAAAAATTTAAGACCAGATAAACATACCTTAGCATATTTTCTTTAGTTTTATAAATTTTCAATTTCATATTTCAATAAATGTAGACGTAGCGTTGCAGAGAAAAAAATGTCGATAAGTTAGGGATCTGGTAAGTCTTACATGGCCTTAAAAGCACTCAAATTTCTTGAAATCAAACTATTTTGTACTCCTTAGTTTTGTACTACTTAACCCTTTGCGGCATGGTGGGTCGTTCAGCGACCTACCTTTTTCTCCATGGTTTTACATTTTTTAACTACTTTTTTAACAACAAGTACCGGATTTTTTGTTTATCCCAAGTCTCTAGGATATAAATATTTTTCACATCGATAAATACTTCCCTGCCAAGCGGCAATTAAAAACCGTTTATTTTTTTCGGTCTTAAAATCTAAAGTAAAAAAATGACATTTTGTCCGTTGCTCCAACAGCCTTAATTTTTATGAAACTTATCATCTGGGTGTTTTTGGTGTCTCTGATGACGAATCTAAGGTCAGATTTCCAAAATTAAAAATGTCGAATCCAATATGGCGGAAATTTTTTTGAAAAAGTGGTTGAATTTTCATAAAACTTGTTATTGGGGGGTTTTTGATATCGCTGATTACGAATATGAAGCCCAATTTGCAAAATTCAAAATGGTGAATCCAATATGGCGGATGAGTTTTCAAAAAATTAAAATGGGTTTTTATGAAACTTCGTATCTTGGAATTTTTGGGTTCTCTGATAACGAATCTGAAGTCATATTTGTAATTAGCGACTACAAAAACCCCCAGATGCCAAGCTTCATGAAAATCCATTAATTTTTTTCAAATTAGTCCACCATATTGAATTCGCCATTTTGAATTTTGCAAATTGGGCTTCAGATTCGTAATCAGTGACATCAAAAACCCCCCAATAACAAGTTTTATGAAAATCCAACCACGTTTTCAAAAATTTGTCCGCCATTTTGAATTTTGGAAATTTGACGTTAGATTTGTAAACAGCGACCCTGAAAACCCCCTAAGGTGCTTGTAACTGTAAAATTTGTTTCTTAGAAAAATGTGTGCCGCAAAGGCTTAAAGAGACTTTAAATTCTCTTTAAATTCCATAAAATCATTTAAAATCTTCTAAAATCAGGGCCGTGCGCAGGAATTCATGTTGGGGGGGGGTTAAAACTTTTTTCCAATAAATTATATACAATTATCGATTTGCTTGTCGTTTAATCATAGTCACAACACTTTCGATAAGACAAAGAACAAAATATTTTTATGATTAATTCATGTCACAATAACAAAATTTCTTTCAAATGATTGTCTTTGATGTAAAATATAATCTTATTTTTAATTTTAATTTCTTTATGGGGGGGTGAACCCCCAAAACCCCCCCTTGCGCACGGCCCTGCCTAAAATTTTTTTAAATCTCTTTGAAAACTATTGAAATTCTTTAAAATCCCATGAAATAGAGTTGGTGCACCTGTTTTGGCCACCAGCAATTTTCGCAATTTGTTACGGTTCCATTGGCTCTATTGCATTTTGACAAACGCAGTTTGATGGCTTGACAAAAAACTACGTTCGTCAACATGCAGTAAAGCCAACGGAACCGTAATAAATTAAGAAAATTGTGATAGTGGCCACAATAGGAGCAGTGGCCAAAACAGGTGCATCGACCCTATTTACACTTTCTTGAAATTTCTTAAAATAACTTAAAATCTTTTGTAATCCTCCAAAGTCTCTATGAAATCTCTTATAGTCACTTAAAGTTTCTTAAAATGTCTTAAAAATCCTGAAACTCTCTTGAAATTCGTTTAAAATCACTTAAAAACTGTTGCCATCCGTTAAATTCTCTTGAAAATATCTTGAAATTCCTGAGAATCGTTTAAAATCTCGTAAAATTCTTTAAAGTTTCTATGAAATTCTTTACAGATTTTTAAAATCCCATTTTCAATATTCTACGTCACTGGGTGCTCTAGAAGCCGCGATTCATTCACGATCGTGCGACCACGTGACCTCGGCGCGGCGTGGCATTATGACAGTTGCATAGATGCACGAAAAGTGTTACACACCTGAGAGGAGTATTATGATGAGTAAGAGCTGTCCAATGGTATTTCTCCGTTCCATTTTTAATTATTTTCCTTCACTTAAGAAAAATTACACTAACACTACCACTTGCATCGACACTTTACCTAACCCGGGCACATATTCGGAAAATTAATTGACCGGGAAATTCGTGAAGAACTTCCGGCGAACTGGACCACATGTAGGGATGCAATTTGTGGGCTGTGGCGAAGGAATGACTTTCGAGAACGAGAAGGTATGTTTGACGGTCACTTTGTGACTAACACTGTCCAGCATGGAGAACGAGAAAACGAGAATCCATGGAGAAAACCCGTATCTGCCGACCCCACCCTCAATACTACTCTCAGATACACTTATCGGTATCTGACGTCATCGGCACTTGTTCACAACGTTGCGTTAGTGATACATGGGTTTAATTCATTCATATCGAATCTCATCTTGCACTTGAGGTTCCCATTTTTTTTTACATACATTCTCATTCTCCCCTCCATTTTTGTCAAATGTCTATGTTCTGTGACCAGTGATGGGTATAAGTTACTTTTTAAAAGGTGTATACTTACCGTTACAGTCACTACGAAAAAAGTAACTCAATATTTTCAATAGCTCAATATATTTTATTCAAACCTCATTTAAAATTCGCGCCTCGTGTTCGGCTCTGTTTAACAATATTTTTCTCTATTAAAACGAATACTACTTATTCTATCAAAAAGTTTTCAAGGGATAATTTGTAAATCTTATTATTTACAATAATTATGTTTCTTATTATTTTCTCATTATATATTTTGTTTTATTTTGCTCAAAATTTTATTTTTCTAGTTTTCAATAAAATTCATTAATTTATTATTTACATCTTTGAGTTTATGAATAGCCAAAGAGTATTTATTTGGTCTTTAAATTATGGTTAAACAATCTATAAAAAATAATTTAAAAAACTAGACATATGGTAGCCCTATTTAAACCTCACAAGAACGAACGCGTGCTCCGCGCGCGCATTTACTTACTTTTTAAATGTTATAAAAAATGTTTCCTTATATTTTAAAAATTAAATAATTACGTGTGTTTTGCTTTATAAAGAATAATAGTTGTTAGATTGTTTTCAAAATTAGCTACGTTTACAGTTTTATTGATATTTAATTGTGATTTTGCTTTCTAGAAAAAATACTGCAATTTATAGTTGTTTACAGTAGGTAGGTGATCTATTTCATATGAAAATATGACACGTATCTTTTTTTTTATCAAAAAATTTTTTTCACGAACTTAGGGCTATATAAATATTCAGGTGAATTGTGTAAAAATTAACGAAATTTTTCTTAAAAATATTGTATCTTGGGAACCATTTGACATAATTTAATTTTCTTTGCAAGAGCTTATAGGGATAACTAAACACTTTTAAAATCCACCAAGAAAATTGAAAAAAGTTGAAAATTACCAAAATGGCGTACATTTTTCAAAAAAAAATACAAAGTCAATTTTCTCAAAAAGACCACCTTCGACTTTTTTTTTTTGATTTTTCTTTAGATTTATTGTAATATGATTAAGATATCTATTCATTCTCATAGAAAAACTTATTTTTTGTAAATTAACTTTTTTTAATATGATATTATCGCAAATACCTCCAGACATCCAAAGAACTAATAGATCACGCGATAGTAACCAGTAAAATATGTAAATCAAAACAAAACAGCATAAATCATAATTGCATCAATTTTCTAAATTAAATTGTAAAGGATTTAATATTTATGAATTTTAAAACTGTACGTATTCTATAAATATATGATTTTAGATTCCTGAAGGCCGATCCCTACCTTACCGACATTTTTTTCTCTGCAACGCTACGTCTACATTTATTGAGATATTTCTAAAATTAAAGAAAATATGCTAGGTATGTTTATCTGGTCTTCAATTTTTGTAAAAATAAAAAAAATTTCTTTGAAAAAAATTTTTTTAATAAATGTTAATATTTAGGACCAGATAAACGTACCTTAATGCTTTAGCTTCAATTTTAGAAATTTTCTATTTTTGATATCTCAATATAAATGTAGACGCGTGCAGAGAAAAAAATGTCGGTCAGGTAGGGATCGGGTAAGTCTTACATGGCCAACATTTTTCATTAAGGGCATGTGATACTTTACCATAAGAGCAAATTAGTTATACCAATTATACATTCATAATAATAAATATGTTCATCTAATAAGAGTCAATAAACCTTTGTCTACATTATACGAAGGTTTATTGACTCTTAATTACTAAAAATATTTATTATTATGAATATATAATTGGTATAACTAATTTGCTCTTATGGTAAAGTATCATATGCCCTTAACTTCATAGTTATATATCATATTAAAAAAAAGTTAATTTATAATTTTGGCAATTTCCAACATTTTTTCAATTTTATTTGCGGATTTTAAAAATGTTTAATTCTCCCTACAAGCTCCTGCAAAAAAATTAAATTATGTTAATTGGTTCCCAAGATACAATATTTTTAAGAAAAATTTCGTTAATTTTTACAAATTTATATCGTGCATTTTTTAGTTTTAAATTTTAATTTTCTTTCTTCTTTTTTTTTTGAATTCTCAAAATGTTATATCTGACAATTTTTGTTTTATCGAAAAAAAGTCATAATGATAAATTGTTCGACTATTTAAGTACTACAAATATCCGTAAATAGAATTTGTAAGTTTAAAAAAAATTTGATTTCAAAAATTTTCAACATGATACAAATTTTTTAATTTTTGACCAAAATGGCTCGCCAATGAACTTGACCTTCATTTTTATTCTTTTGAAAGTTATCTGCATAATGTCTGCAACGTTACTTTTAAATTTATTGACATATCAAATTGAAAATTTCAATAATTATTGTTAAAGGTACGTTAATCTGGTCCCAAATATTTACTACATACATTTTATAAAAAAAAAAATATTTCGAAAACTTTTTTTTTTATTTTAATAAAAATTTAGGACCAGATAAACGTACAGTTTTTTTATTTAATTTTATTCAATTCTCTATTAACTAGTCCCGGTGGCGAAGTAGCCCCGATCTCCCATAATTGAAAAAAAAAATTTAATTGCAAAAAATGCCGATAAGGTAGGGATCGGCTAAGTAGGACATGACCTTAATAGTAAACCGCCAGTATACATAATTTTTAAGAATTTACAAAAAAAACGTAGTCTTGAGTGAAGAAAATTCATATCTAATTATTACAATATTGCTCGAGAGGAAATTAGTAAGGACTATGATAAGGATAATGAGATAAATACGGTGAATCTCTCACGGTAAAGTTTGAAGTGGGACAAGGAGATTTCGTAATATCGAAGTAGATTACTTTTACTCTAAATAGCCTACTGTATCTACAATGAGAAAATTTTAATCCTACAAAAGAAATTTGTTTATTGTACATTGAACATTTTTAAAATCATTAAAAATTTCAATTAATTCCAAAAATAAGTCTCTAAGATGTGACCGAAAAAATTAGTTCCAAAACTAAGGCCCAAAAACTTAAGTACCGAAAATTTAAGTCAAAAATATAAGTCCCAAAAATACAAAGACCAAAACTTACATATCTCAAAAATAAGACCAAAAATTAAGGTTTACAATGTAAGGCCCAAAATAAGTCTCAAAATTTAAATCTAAAAATTTACGTTTCAAAGATTAACTTTAAAAAATAGGACCGAAAACATTAAATCCTAAAAAGTAGTGCTCAAAATATACGTAAGCCTATAAAATATAAAGCCTGAAAGTTAGATATGTATAAATAATACCCAAAAGTTTGAGGCTCAAAATATAATTATATCAAAAATTGAGTACCAAAATAAAAAATTCTTAAATTAAGTCCCAAATTAAAGTTTCAAAAATTAAGTTTAAAAATAAGGCCCAAAGTATAAAGCGCGCAAAAATTAAATTATAAAATTTATTGCTCATAAATTATGTCCCAAAAATTTGGAGTCCAAAGATATGTGCCTAAACTATAACACCCAAAAACATGAGGCACTAAAAAGTATTTATTTAATCCTAAATGTTTATACTCGATTCTCGAAAAAAATGAGACCTTGCATTTTACACAAAAAGTAAACTAATCATAAGAGAGGAAAGGGATAGGAAAAAAGAGGGGGGTAGTATATAAAAGAGAATAAAACTGATATCCCAGTCTTTTATTCCAAGTATTACTCAGTCAAAGTGTCTTTGAA
>CAJFCO010018027.1:29097-39313 GCA_904066015.1 Synergus gifuensis | reverse complement strand
AATAATAATAATAATAATAATAATAATAATAATAATAATAATAATAATAACAATAATAGAATAATAATAAATTTTTGACAAAGATGATGTTATTTCTGGTGTTAGTAATTTTGGGATTAATATTTTATCACTGCTACTTACACTATGGACGTCGGGGAAGAATTATTAACAAAATTCCAGGACCCAGAAACTTTCCTATTTTTGGAAGTGTTATTGGATACATGCTTCCTACTGGTTTGTAGTTTATATAAAATTAAATTTTTTTTTATATTTCAAAAAAAGTAGTTGTGAATTTTTATCAAACTACTTGACGCTTAAGATTTTATTTTAAATTAATTTAGACAATAAAAAACCATTTTAAAATTAAATAAAAAATTTTTATTACACGTTCGAAATATTATTATTGAATTTTTGAATCTTGAAATTTGTACAAAAAAAATCATTTTTTAGATAAACTGTGGCTTGCACAAAGACTAGTGAATGCCGAATATTATCCAATTAATAAAGTTTGGCTTGGAGGGACCCCTGTAATTAGTATTTACCATCCAGATGATGTACAGGTAAATAGATATTTTAATTATTTATATTATATTATATCATATTATATTATTGTAGGTACAAAGTTGTAAAAACCTAAAATTAATCGGATTTTATTATTGTCACATATATATGCCCTTAAGGCCATGTAAGACTTACCCGATCCCTACCTTATCAACATTTTTTTCTCTGCAACCTTACTTGTACATTTATTGAAATATCAAATTGAAAATTTCTAAAATTAAAGTAAATATGCTAAGGTATGTTTATCTGGTCTTAAATTTTTGTAAAAAAAACATTTTTTTTTTTCGAAAATTTTTTTTTTATATATGTCAATATTTAGGACCAGATAAACGTACCCTAAAGCTTTAGCTTCAATTTTAGAAATTTTCAATTTGATATTTCAATAAATGTACACATAAGATTGCAGGTTTAAGGCCATGTAAGACTGACCCGATCCCTACTTTACCGAAATTTTTTTCTCTGCAACGCTGCGTCTACATTTATTGAGATATCAAATTGAAAATTTCTAAAATTGAAGATAAAGCATTAAGGTACGTTTATCTGGTCCTAAATATTGACATTTATAAAAAAAAAAATTTGTTCAAAAAATTTTTTTTTATTTTTACAAAAATTTAAGATCAGATAAACATACCTTAGCATATTTGCTTTAATTTTAGAAATTTTCAATTTGATATCTTAATAAATTTTAGACGTAACGTTACAGACAGGTCCTTGATTCAAGTCCTGTCAAACCTCAAGCATTTTCAAGGGACAAAGTTTCTTAGCGACTAGGGTACGAAGTATCAGTAAATGTCGGTAAGTTAGGGATGTCGGTAAGTTAGGGGTCAGGTAAGTCTTATATGGCCATATAAATATTTAATTAATTAACCTTCTTTTTAGATGTTACTCAGCAGCCCAAAGCATATAGAAAAAAGTATGCTCTATAAATTTTTACACCCTTGGCTCGGTTCTGGATTATTAACTAGCTCTGGTAAGAAACAATATTTATTAATATTCAATACAAAATTTGTATTATAAAATATTTAATATCGTACAATACAATATTTATTTGGTTTAGTCTATAAAACTGGTATCGTTAGAAAAAATTGTATTTCTTTAAGGCGATGTAGCGTATCCGATTTCTACCTTACCGACATTATTTATTTGTGACTTAAGGGAATGTATTACGTACCCGATCCCTACCTTACCGATATTTTTTCTCTGTAACGCTACGTCTACATTTATTGAGATATACCAAATTGAAAATTTCTATAATTGAAGCTAAAGCATTAAGGTACGTTTATCTGGTCCTAAATATTGACATTTATAAAAATTTAAGACCAGATAAACGTACATTAGCATATTTTCTTTAATTTTATAGATTTTAAATTTGATATCTTTATAAATGTAGACGTAGCGTTACAGAGAAAAAAATGTCGGTAAGGTAGGGATCAGGTAAGTAATACATGCCCTTAATTCTTTATTTAAACAATATATCTAATTGAAAATTTTTGGAAAAGTAGAAAAATTTTTTTGTTATGAACATGTTACTAACCCGTTCATAGATATGTTACTTTCTGTTATGTAACAGTTACATAACTTTATTTATTTTACAGGTGATAAATGGCAAAAACGTCGTAAAATGTTAACACCAGCCTTTCATTTTGGTATTCTGCAAGGGTTCGTTGAAGTTTTTGTTGAACAAGGAGAAAATTTGGTCAATCGTTTAAAACAAATGGGGGATGTTGTAATTGAAGACATCGTACCACTTTTAACTGAATGTACATTAAATTCAATATGCCGTAAGGATAAATTTATAGTTAATTAATTATTTATAACTTAGTATTATCTGATCCCTACTTTACCGACAGGTTTTTGTGTAACAACTCACGTACGCCCACGCATGAAAACATGTTTTCAGTTGAAAATTTGAAAAATTTACTAAAAGACACAAAGCAACATTTGTGTCGTCCGAAATTTTTATAATTAGATTAAAAAGTTATGTTTCCAAAGTTTGTTTTTATGATTATATTAAAATTTTTGAGTGTACAATATAAAAATGAGTTTTTTCCCAAAAAAATTTCAGAAAGGTAGGATAGGGATCAGTTAAGTTAAAAATTTAATTTCTTTGTTACTACACATATTATAATTATTATATTTATTTATACATAAAATTACAACTAAAAATCATTTAATTCTAAAAATAAATTCTCTTCTTATTGTTATAAAAATTTAAATATTTTTACAGAAACTGCTATGGGTACTTCTTTACAAGAAATGGACACTCAAAATTTATATGGACCTGCCATTCGAGAAGTATCCGACAATTTATTTTTTAGGTTCCTAATTTCTTTAATTTTATTATTGGGGCTTATTATGATACTTATTTTTTACGCTCTTAGTTTTGGAAATTATTTTGGACCTTATGGTTTTGGGCCTTCTAATGTCATGAATTATATTTGTCCTTATTATAGTTTTCTGGGACCTACATTTTAGGGTCTTTTGATTTTTGGGACTTGTATCCACTTTTTATGAATTTTGGGCCTTATATTATGGGACTTATTTTAGACTTATTTTTTAAACCTAATATTTCTTGGGGTGTATTTATGGCCATGGTAAATTTGGGAGTTATTTTTAGACCTTACGGTTTTTGGGCCTTACATTTTTGGTCTTAAGATCTGGGGCCTCAAACTTAAATTTGAGTACCAAAAATTTTTGGTACTCATTTTGGAGCCTTATAGTTTCGAAGCTTATATTTTAATCCATATACTTTTTGGGCTTTAAATTTTTTTTCTCCTGCTTTTGACCTTTTATTTTGATACTTTTTGGGACTTATTTTTGGCCCTTATTTTTTGAGCTTTATAATTTGGCCTTTTATTTTGGGACTTATTTTTAAAATAAAATTTAATTTATTGAAGATAAATAAATTGAATATAAATTTCGTTAACTTTTCTCTCCAAAGGGCACTGAGACCATGGCTTCACTTCGATTGGATATTTAATTTAACGCCGACTGGAATCAGACAACAGAATGTTGTCAAAATACTTCATGGATTTTCAAACAAAGTACGGTTCCAAGTTTTCGAAAATTTTAATATAAAAGCAGATTAAAAAATACAAATTTAATTCTATAGATTATAAAAAATCGAAAGGAGGATAAAAAAAAAATATGTCTGGAAAAAGAAAAATTTTCTCTTTCATCGTTAAAAAAGGATTTAGAAGATATTAAGTTAGGTAGGTTTATTGATTTTATTCATTTATTTAAAAATCCTTCATTTTGAATGTAGAATAATTTTTTAAAACATAATTTCAGAGCGGAAAGTTAGAATGGCTATGCTTGATGTTCTTATAACTGCTGCAAATGAAAACGGTGAAATTGACGATACTGGAATTAGAGAGGAAGTGGATACCTTCGTTTTTGAGGTAAATATAAATATAAATATTTTTTTAAGTGATAATATTTTTAAATTAAAAATTCGAATTCCATCATTTATCATATTTTACAGGGTACTGATACGACAGCAATGGGTTTATGTTTCACAGTTTTACTTTTGGCAGAAAACAAAAAAATCCAGGTAACTGAGGTGTCACTTATCAATCCCTACCTTACCGGCATTTTCTACTCTAACATGAATTTTCTTACAAATAAATTTGCAGACAAAAAATGTCGGTAAGTTAGAAATCGGGTGTTATGCGGCATAATTTAAAAGAAATCTACAAAGAGTTAAGAGAATTTTCTCAAGTGAAAAAATATCACAATATTCCAAAAATGCTAGAGAAAGGTAAGCAAATATAATTGACTTTTTTCTAATTAAAAATTTAATTATGCAGGAGATAGCAAGAACGGAAGTTTACGAAGTTCTAACCGAAAGTGATGGAAAAATGGGTATGACTGAAATCAATCGACTTAATTATCTCGATCGATGCATCAAAGAAGCTCTGCGATTATTTCCTAGTGTACCAGGAATTGCACGAGTTATTGACGAGGATTTACAACTCAGTAAGATTTTAATTTTTATGACTTTTTCTGATAATAATATTTGTGTTGAAAAATGAAAAGTTATACATGGCCCTAAAATAAATTTTCAGAAAATTATTTGGCACCTGCTGGAACAAACATTCACTTACATATTTTCGATCTGCACAGAGATCCAAAATTTTGGCCGAATCCTCTTGTATATGACCCAGATAGATTTTTACCTGAAAAAGTTCAAAATAGACATTCATTTTCATACATTCCATTTAGTGCAGGTCCTCGAAATTGTATAGGTAAGTCAATTAAAATTATTAATTGATATTTTATTATTAAGGCCATGTAAGACTTACCCGATCCCTACCTTACCAATATTTTTTTCTTTGTAACGCTACGTCTACATTTATTGAGATATTAAATTGAAAATTTCCAAAAGTAAAGCTAAAGCATTAAGGTACGTTTATCTGGTCCTAAATATTGACATTTATAAAAAAAATTGTTTTCGAAAAATTTTTTTTTATTTTTACAAAAATTTAAGACCAAATAAACATATCTTAGCATATTTTCTTTAATTTTAGAAATCTTCAATTTGATATTTCAATAAAAGTACAAGTAAGGTTGCAGAGGAAAAATGTCGGTAAGGCAGGGATCGGGTAAGTCTTAAATGGCATTAATGGTCTTTGATCCAATTTGTAACCACAAAATTCGATTTCTTCATTTTACTCAATATATATTATAACTAATAATAATGTTAAAACTAAAGATAATCTTTCTCTCTTTAGTGGTACTCTTTTTTCAAACATAAGTATGTATGCGGAACGAAAAAATGTTTATTTTCAATATTTGTTAATTAAAATGAAGAGAATGAATTTTAAAGTTATAATATATTAACTTGAACCCAACCAACACCCTTAAGGCCATGCAAGACTTACCCGATCCTTACCTTACCGACATTTTTTTCTCTGCAACCTAACTTGTACTTTTATTGAAATATCAAATTGAAGATTTCAAAAATTAAAGAAAATATGCTAAGATATGTTTATCTGGTATTAATTTTTTTAAAAATAAAAAAAAATTTTTTGAAATTTTTTTTTAAATGTCAATATTTAGGACCAGATAAACGTACCTTAATGCTTTAGCTTCCTTTTTAGAAATTTTCAATTTGATAACTCAATAAATGTAGACGTAGCGTTGCAGAGAAAAAAAATGTCGGTAAGGTAGGGATCGGGTAAGTCTTATATGGCCTTAATAGTGCTGTTAAAATAAATACTAAATTAAATAACAGGTCAAAAATTTGCAATGCTGGAAATAAAAGCTCTCGTGGCTCACATACTTTACCATTTTGATATGGAAGCAATTGACCAGTCTCAAAATGTTATTCTACTTCAAGATTTAACTATGCGACCTGGTCAACCACTTCGTGTAAAATTTAGGACGAGAAATGTACAATAGGATTAAAATGTATTATAATTATTACTTTTATTTATAAATTAGATAATTTTTTATTACTAGAATGAATTTTCAATTTTTCATCCAGTTATGTGTTTCGGTGGGGGGGGGGGTGCCATCGGAGCTTGTTATGGGAACATCGCTAGAAAAGATTTCATAGAATGCATTGGAATTCACTCTGAGTTCTTTGGAATTAAATTAGTATTATTTTTAGCTGATGTTGAATTCTATAGAATATATAATTCACCTCGAATCTTCTAGAATTTATTGTTATATTTTTTCAAATTCCTATCCAATTAATCCTGAATTTTTTCAAATTCTATAAAAATTTCAAATTCGAAATTTTTTAGTACTTTGGAATTCACCATAAATTCTTTAGATTTTCTTAACTGCTTTAGAATTCATCCAAAATTCTTTAGAATTCCTTTTAATGTTTTTTATTCTAAAGATTTTATTTTTACTTGTTTCTAAACAAATAAAAAAGAGTTAAAGAATGTTTTGTTCGAATGGAAATTAATGAGGAATACAAAGTTCTCAAGAAAATAATCAGAGTTGTTTAATTTAATGCAACATCTATTTAACCTGGAAGTGCAAGATTATATAAGGTCAGTTACACTTTGTAACAGACATTACATTAAGCAATCCATGCCTCATTCTTGAATTCTCATTACGTTTTTTATTATGCAATTTATTATACAATTCTTTTTCATTATTAGTCAAGGGCGATTAAGCACGAAATTAAAAACAATGTTTAGATTTTTCATGCTCACTCTAATATCTACGCATCATGGATACGGAAAGTGAAATTCCAAATGGAGAAGAAGAGAATATAATAAAAACATATTTCACAATCTTGAATAATTATAATCAATGAGCTTCAATAAATTCTACGCATTACTAAAACTATATTTAATTCTATTATTTGATAACACATCTTTTCCTCGTATGTTCTATTTTAACAATCTTCTCTTCTATTCAGTGTTGGGTAAGTTACTTTTTTTTGAGTAACTAGTTAAAGTGACGTTACTTAACGAAAAAAAGTAACCAGTGGCGTAACTAAAAATTAGAGGCCCCCCGGAAAAACTTTTTAGGAGGCCTCTTTTAAAATAAAAAGAAACTATGAAAAGGTCGATTTATAAATTGCTTCGTAATAAACCAAAGTTCTGAATAAATTTAAATTTTAAAAATAAAAATAGAAATACAGTGAAATTTATTTTTTCTGCTTGTCAGTCTAAGAGGACCCTCGGAAGCCCCTCAGAGGAGGAGGCCTCCCCGCAATGCGGGGTTTCGCTACTACATAGTTACGCCACTGAAAGTAACTAGTTACAGTTACTAGATAACATAACTTCAAGTTACCTAAAATGTTAATTTTTTCTCTTCCTTAATATTTAAATTTAAAAATAGAAATAATTAATATAAGGTTAATAAAATTATTTATTATTATTATATTATTATTATAAAAATATTAATAATCTATCAAAATATTATTTAAAAAAAAAACAAGGATTAGTTTAGTAAATAAAAAAGTAGACAGAAACCCGAAGGTTTTAAAACTGCGCGATTTTCAAATCCGAGACTTTAATCTCTTCCTTTTTTATTAGAAAAAAAATGTAAATTAGCCTCATACAAAAAAGATATATAAAATATACAAAGTAATTGCAAAGTAACTAAAATTAAATTACAAGTTACTACAAAAATCGTAACTAAGTTACGTTACAGTTACTTTTTAAGAAAAGTAACTAAGTTACCCTAAAAGTTACAAATAATGTAACTTTTTAGTAACTTAGCTACTTGTAACTAGTTATTATCCAGCACTGCCTCTATTATTTAAAAATATTGTACCATTTTTTTGAAAACACGTTTTATTGGATTAATAATTCTGTAAAATTCTACCGCATATTGTGGTAATAAAAGGATATATCAAACTTCGAACCGGAAGTGGCTGTTTAAAACTCGTGATTTCCCAGAACTACTTTGCAAATGAAATTTAAATTGGAAAATTATGTTACCAGACTTTGGAATTCAACGGGAATTCTTTAGAATTATTTAGTAATTTTCTTGACTGTTTTTGAATTTACTCGGAATTCATTGGCATTCTTTAAAAAATTCAAAAGCAATGCAAAAAATGTCAAAAAATGCTAATCAATTTCGAATAAATTCAAAAACAATCCAAAATGTTTCCAAAGAATTCCTGGTGAATTCCAAAGTCAACTCAAAATAATTTCAAAGAATTCTAATGAAAAAAGATTAGTGATACAGAGCGAAAAAATATTTATATATAATTTTCGTTGAGTAAAATGGAGAATGGAATTTTAAGCCTAACACTTGGGTCCAACGTCATTAAAATTGATTAGAAATCTTTATATAATTTCTTGGATTGCATAAAACAGAATAATTCAAATAATTTTTAAGCAATAGAACTGGTTTTGTATTGAGAAAATCGGCAGCGAGTGAGTCGCGCACCGTATCAACTTAAAAGTAAAATTTTTCATGATCTCCTTCGCATTGTTGAATCATCAGTCAGTGTTTCAACTGCGTCGTAAATTTCAGCTTTCAATATGGTAGCAACAATTTTAATAGGTGTAATAATTTTACTAGGCCTTTTCCATTGTTATGTTCATTATGGAAGAAAAGGAATATTTGTGAATAAAATTCCGGGACCAAAAATTATTCCAGTTTTGGGAAATGTGCATCAATATATGCTTCCTTCTGGTAAGAACCTCAAAACATACTTTTAACTTCTCTAGAATCATATAGAAGTAGAAAATGGATGTAAAATCAAGGAAAATAATTTTTTACTGTGAAAATTGAATTTTCGACTTTTTAAGTTTTCAAACAAATTACCGTTATGTTGACACTTTTTAGCTTTTTCTTTTCCGTCGGAAGAATACTTGAATATCTAAATTAGTTTAAAAATTATAGAAGGAAATAGAACTTTAGATTAATTATACCTGTCGATTATTTTTCTCATTTAAACTGTATAAGTTAGTAGTTCTTTTTATTACTCTATACATTAAGTCTATGTATATTTAGAGCCTGTTTTGATAGAGGTCAGTATTTATTAAAACAAAAAATTGATTTCAATTGTAATTTCCAGTTTTTCTGATAGAATAAGACAATATTTGAATAATAATAAACTTTTTTACCTATTCCTATCATCATCTTTAGATATTTTTAATAAACAAGAAAAATAAAAAAATATAAACAATATAACTTTATAGAATTTCTTACTTCTTTTATGCTTAATATTACCCTACATTCAATAATAAAAAATTTGAATTTTCGATTTTTTAGGGAAATTCAAAAAGTTGTTATGCCAATCCTATAGGGCGTTCAAAAAGAAACATTTTTCACATCTTGACTTTTTTTCATATCGTGCGTTGTTTGGCTTTTAATTTACGTTTTCGTTCATTTTTTTTTTGGATTTTCAAACATTATAAGTCTTTCAACTTTTTTTTCTATCGAAAAAATTCATTAGGAAAAATTGTTCGACTTTTTAAGTATTATGAACAGCCGTGCACAGAATTTTTAAATTTAACCCTTAGCTGCCACACTTTTCTGGTAAAACATAGGTGCCACACCGGGGTAAATTGCACTTCAGTAAAAAAAAAAGTTATTATGTAGAAACTATTGAATATTTTTGGCTGAAAATTTTTTTCTATAATGTTTAGTAAGTACTTTAATCATTTATATAGGCAAATTATTCAATTATAGAAATCTTGTATCTTAAAAAAATTAATTTATCGAAAATGAAATGAAATGAAAATGAAACATGATTGGCATAACAACTTTTTTATTTCCTTAAAAAATCGAAAATTCAAATTTTGAGCCAAATAACGCGAGATGCAGAGAAAATTATAATAAACATAAATTATTGATCTTAAAATGATCTACAAGTTCTCCTTTGACCATTTTTTGATAGGAACAGTAGTTTTCGTTTTAATCATGAAAAATATTGTTACACAGAGCCGAGCGCAAAGCGCAAGTGTCCCTTAAGTAAATTAGTAATTAAGAAATGCGCGATTTTTATGTACGATTTACAAAATATTAGTAACATCAAGTGCTTGTATAATCAACCTATACAATCTGTAAATTTACAGATATTTCTAGTCACGTTTACAGCGGATGCTTACACAATTAAATCTCTGCCTCAAAAAATCTATTATTTTTATCTTTTCTTCTATAAGAAAAACATAAATCCTTTAACCAGTGTTTGACACGTTACTGTTTGAAAGTAACGCGTTACCGTTACCGT
>CAJFCO010018027.1:0-11355 GCA_904066015.1 Synergus gifuensis | reverse complement strand
ACACACACACACACACACACACACACACACACACACACACACACACACACACACACACACACACACACACACACACACACACGTGCGGGATAGAAGAGTGAGAAGGGATTGAGAGAGGGGGGGGCTAAAGGTCTAGATTAGGCTTTCTAGAAAACACTAACTTCGTAATGTCAGCCTCAGGGAGGGGAAGTTTTACAGGGTTGCGGAGTTTTTAGATAGAGCAAGAGAGAGAACAGCGTTTGTTATTTAGGACCCACGACGGATTTACAGTCGGGGTATGTTTTAACGAAATGCTTAAGACGGATCGCCAGTCTCAAGCGAGAACGACGTTGTCCAGAGCTCCACGATGGATACCAGTCGGGAGACGGGAGTATGTAGAACGAGATGCTTAAGGGCATGTGATACTTACCATCTGAGCTAATTCAGATAACCCGGGTTTTTTTTTTAATATAATTTTTACATTTTCAAAAAAATTATAGTCAATATCCGCCAAGAACGTGAACACGGATGGATGTTGACTAAAATTTTTTTGAAAATGTAAAAATTGTAGAAAAAAACCCGGGTTATTTAAACTTGCTCATATGGTAAGTAGCACATGTCCTTAAGACGGATCGCCAGTCTTAAGCGAGTACAACGAAATCGAATGCCCCACGACGGATACCAGTCGGGGGCGCTTGAAGAGGAAAAAACTCAAGACGGCTCGCTAGTCTTGAGGTTAAGGCCAGTAGCGTAGAGCAAGGCTAAAGCCGGGTGGTTGTAGGTGAATTTCCAGCCCGAACCAAACTGCCCATGATCTAACTACTCATGGTCTTGCCACGCCCACAGTATACGACCGTGGCCACGCGCAAGTAAAAAAAATGCAACCAATCAGGACTAATCTACTGATGTCAGCCATATTGAATAAGTTAGGGCGGCAATTTCGAATAGGTGGAACCAATGAATGAATGCATCAACATTTTGTAACAATAAAAATTGTGATATATGTGATAAATGGTACAATTTAAACTCACATGCAGGTGCAAGCATATTATTATTGGAGTATAATTTGAATTAACATAAAAATCTTTTTTTTACATTTATTCAAATTTTTAAGGATTATAAATAAATCTACAAAAAGTAAGGAATAAATATATTTATTAAAATAAATATTATGAGTTATACCTTTAAAAATGTAAAAAATGTCTAAATATGAGAAGTAAAATTTTTTCTTAAGGAAATTTTCAAAGCTTGGACTATTAATAACATAATTTAACAATTTTATTAATTAAATTTTAAAATTGAAGCATAAAAAATTAATTTCATTTTCATCCTTTTTAATTTTAGACCTTTCTGTACATTTGAATCTTGTATTTCATTCCATTTGATATGAAAACATTTGATTTGTTAAAATTAACAATATTTCTGCTTGAATACTACGTTAATAAACATATACTAATTGCTTTATTTTCTACGTAATTAACTAAACAAATATTATTGAAAATATGCACTTCAAACACTTAACGTTTATTTTCAAGTAATATAATACCACAAACACAACACGGCTACAATATTGGGCTCGTGGCAACTTTGAATGCATCCTCGTTCAACTTCAAACTACGCGGCTATAGAAATAAACATGGCCGGGATTTCAATCCGCAAGTTCGGTTCAAAGACATTTTATTGCAATCAAAAAATTTTTTTTATTTATAAGGTTTATAAAGTACTGCTTTACTTAATAAATTAATTACGAAAAAGTGACGACTGGTTAATGCCTACATGCAATGTAATTTAAATATAAACCTCTAGGCTACAATTATTAGAAGAGATAAGTTTATTCCAGTACGCGTCATATAAATTGAGTTTATCATTGGCCGCGGATTCATTCGGATTGAAACATCGCATAGGATTGAAAAGTATCTTCGGATGAGCTTCGAAATCATTTGGTTTGAAACTTCGGATTACTTTGGATTGAAGCTTCGGATTCATTCGGATTGAAAAATTACTTCGGAGTGGTTCAGATTCATTGGGATTGGAGCTTCGGATTCATTCGGATTAAAAAATTTCTTCGGAATAGCTCGGATTCATTTGGATTGAAAAATTTCTTCGGAATGGTTCGGATTTATTCGGACTGAAAATAATGATGGAAAAGTTTCTTCGGAATGGTTCGGATTCATTCGGATTGAAAATTCTGATTGAAAAGTTTCTTCGGAATGGTTCGGATTCATTTGGATTGAAAAATTTCTTTGGAATGGCTCGGATTCATTCGGATTGAAAATTTTCTTCTGAATCGTTCGGATTCATTCGGATTGAAAATTCGGACTCATTCGGATTGCAAAAATACTTCGGAGTGGTTCGGATTCATTCGGATTGAAGCTTCGGATAAAAAATTTCTTCGGAATAGCTCGGATTCATTCGGATTGAAAAATTTCTTCGGAATGACTCGGATTCATTCGGATTGAAGCTTCGGATTCATTCGGATTGAAAAATGTCTTCGGAATGGTTCGGATTCATTCGGATTGAAAATTGGGATTCATTCGGATTGAAAAGTTTCTTCGGAATAGTTTGGTTTCATTCGAATTCGCTGGGATAGAGATTTCGCATTGGCCCAGATGACTTTGGATTGGCTCAGATTGGAATCCTATCCAAAGCTTTCGCCAGGGGATTGAAACGAATTTAGGACCTCTGATGCCCAGACCATGGGTGGTTAGATCATGAAAGTATGAAACTGCCGTTCTCTCGCGGTTCTCGCGCTTTTAAGCCGTGGCTTCGCATGGGGGGCCGCTGGTGAGGGTAGAGCCGAATGGAGGGAGATGCTTGAGATGCGTTTTGTCGATCTCCGCGCTTACCTATGTCCTCGCTCTACTACACTCGCGACGTTAGTGAAAAAATCCTCGCAGCAACGTATTCATAAGTAACTATTTCTAGGCGAGGATTACTGTTTTCACTTCCCTTGTATCCTATTTTTAATCTTAATTTACGGTAGTTTTATTATTAATACCTAACTTATTTTTCCGAATTAGCTAAAATTATACTAAAACCTGTACAGGAAACTCTAAACAAACCTATACAGGGAGCAGTATACCCATATAGGAAAATATAAGAAACCTATTCAGAAATTTTCAGCTCGAAATGAACAAAAATTAACAATAATTGTAATTTAAACTATATTTTTATCTGATTAATTTTTTAATTATTGATTTCTTTGTAAATTGCAGGCCAGAAGTTTGCGATGCTGGAACTGAAAACTTTGATAGCTCACATACTCTATCATTTTGAATTGGAAGCAATTGATCTCGCCCATGACGTTGTTATAATCCAGGATTTAGTCATCAGACCAAAACATCCCGTTCGAGTGAGATTTAAATCGATTCCTAGATTTGATTCTCAGAAAAGTTCGAAATGATGTTATCACATAGGAACTTATTTTTTTAAATAATTTTAAATCCTTCTTTAGAAATAGTGCGTCAAATTCGGTGTCCTGCGTGGCATCGACGCAATAATGCGTCAACCAGGGTGGTTACATGTCAGGGAAGTCAGGGAAATATCAGAGAAACGCAAGTAGTTGTCAGGGAAAATAGAAATTGACATTTATGCTAATTATAATATTTTTGTCGTATTGCGTATATAGATTTTATAGTTTATTTAACAGATTTTAGAAACTTTCCAAGGGTTTCGAAGGATTATAAAGAATTTCCAGGCATTCTTTGAGATTCTTTGAGTTTCTAATGATGTCAAGAGATTTTCAATAATTCCAAAAGATTTTAAGAGATTTCTGGGAATTTAAAGGAATTACAAGAGATTGATATAATTTAAAAAAAATTTAGTGGAATTTTAAAATTCTTCGCAAAATTTTAAGGAATTTTAAAGGATTTCAATAGATTTTTATGAGTTTTAAAAGATTTTGTGAAATTTTACAAAGTTTTAAGAGATTCTTACGTATTTTAAAGGATTTAAAAGTTTTTCATGGAATTATAAACGATTTTAAGAAACTTGAAAGATTTTTAAGAAATTTTAAGGGACTATAAAATATTCTTGTGGAATTTTAAAGAATTTGAAGAAATTTTGATTTTTTAACAGTAATTTTAAGGGTTCTGATTGAAAGTTTAAAGAGTCTGACAAGATTTTTATGATTTATAAACGATTTTTTGGAATTTTATGGAATTTCAAGATCTTTTCAAGAATTTTAAGAGATCTTTATGTATTTTAAAAAAACAAAACAAAGCAAAAACACTCAAAAGTTTATGCTCAGATAGATGTAAGATATCACATGTTCTCTCCTAACCATTGGTCAAAAATTTTGACTTGGATTGTACGATCACATAGAAGCGTCCTAATATATGGGTGATTCTCAGATAACTATGATTTTTACAACTCAAACTATTGGGTCTATAACTTAATTCGTGCGGTTTTTTTTTTAATTTAAACGTTTATTTAAGAAAAACATATACAATAGTATTATTCAAAGTATTGCCCTTCTGAAGTTATGACTTTTCCCCATCTTTCTGGCAATTTGTGGATTCCATCCCAAAAGAACTGCGCCGGCTTGGCGGCCAAGAATGAATCAAGCCAATTTTTGATACCCTGTTCTAAGGTGAACCGTAGTCCGGTGAGGGCTTTCTGCCTCGACTGGAACAAATGGTAGTCAGAAGGGGCAAGGTTTGGGCTATAAGGTGGGTAGGGTAAATTTTCCCATCCACTGTTTTCCAAATAGTTCTTAACCCGAATAGCAACATCGGGCCAAGCGTTGTCATGATAGAAAATCATTGCCTCGTGTCTGGTCGCATATTCCGGGCGTTTTACGGCTATTGCTCTCTTCAAACGGATTAATTGTGTTCGGTAGTGTTCTCCATTGATGGTTTCATCTTCGCGCCATGGATATTCGGTTTTGGTGTTGAAGTTGATGGTTGGCCAGATTTCACATATGATTTTTTGAGCTTGGGGTTGTCGTAATGGATCTATTTTTCATCATCAGTAACAATCCGATGCAAAAAGGACTTCATTTTGTGGCGTTCCAGCAGCATTTCGGACATTCAAAAACGCCTTTCAACGTCTCTCGGCTTGAGTTCATGTGGAACCCAATTTCCTTGTTTTTGAATGTATCCAGCTGCTTTTAAACGTTTTGAAATGGCTGCTTGAGTGACTCCCAAAGATTCTGCGAGCTCTTCTTGTGTTTGGCCACAATCTTCATCGAGTAATGCTCCAGTTCTTTATCTTCAAAATTTTTTGGCTGCCAAGGACGTTCTTCGTCTTCCAAGCCAAAATCACCACTTTTAAATCGTGCAAACCACTTTTGACACGTTCGCTCAGCTAGAGCATGTTCACCATAAACTTCCACCAAAATACGATGACTTTCGGCAGCAGTTTTCTTCATATTAAAGTAATGAAGAAGAACTTCCCGCAAAAACACTTTTCCAGGCACAAAGTTCGACATATTTGAGAGAAAAAAAATTATTGTTGTTTACGCTTCAAATGAATGACATATACTGAAACAGACGCACAATGATAGTAGCTTTCCAACGCATGTTCGGAATATTGGAACGATGGAATAATAACCAAGTTACGCCATATATATCTCTTAGCAAACCGCACGAATTTACTTGGATTGAAAGTCTTTATTGACCGAATTGACCGGATTCATTCGGATTAAGGATTCGGATTGCTTTTTAATGGAGTTCGGATTAATTCGGTTGAAAACTTCCTTCAGATTAGATCGGAATGAAACTGTTTGGTTCGGATGCAAATTCCGGAATGATTCGGAATGAATTTCAATCCGAAGTTTTCGCTAGGGCATTCACCTAACCTTTCCTATCATTTTGCTCCATTTTTCTTGTCACGTGACCGAAAAAGAGATAGGGTAATATGATAGAAAAGGACAGAACCACATTTGGGTTAAGGCATCGACCAGTCGGGTGGCACTCCTACAAAGGCCTGTAGAATAAATGTGACGTAAGAACTGTCCATAGCCGCGAGGGGCGTTGGCTCTACTTTTAGGCCGATTTTGAATTAAATGCATGGGGAAAATACAAATTTGATTTATTTTAATTAGTAAAACACGTTTTTTGCATATATTTATCTTGGGAAAATATTTTTTAGTATTCCAAATATTCAATAAATTAATAGATACTAATGAAAAAATGAAAAAAACATTACTTTTATGACTATATAAGAATACACTTCTCAAACAATACAAATAATAATTCTACAAAATAATAAATTATTAGCATTGACATATGTAAATATCGTAAACTGTTAAAATAGTAAATTTCAAAGAAATTTATAATAATTTTTTTGAACATTTATATAATTAAATTATAACAATTTATATTTCTTTTTAAAGTTAGAAAACGATGTATATATTTTGCTACTTTATGATAAACTTGTAAAAAACGAAGACGTCTATAAAAACTTATTTTGTTATAAAACATATCTATTGTTACAAATATTATAAAGAATAGGATTTATAGAATAAATAAACAAATAAATAAATTTGCTCTACAAAAGAATATTTTTTATTATTATTATTACGTGCACAAAATAATTTATTATAATTTATTATAATTTATTATAATTATAATTTATTATTATTATTATATGACGGTAGTCTCAACTTATAGGGACTCCTTCGTTTCCGAGTACCGCCTAATATTTGTTACCCAACTTAATTTCCGAAAATCAGAAACTTTATTGCAAAGGGCGCCAGGTGTTTTGAATACCGCTCAAAACTCGAATCTCTGACATTTTTCTCGAAATCCTGAAAATAAAATTTACTCCAACTAGTTCTCATTTGGGAGAGGGATATCGGAGGGACGCAAAACAACTCAGGCTGAAATTAAATTGAAAATAAAAGAAAACATGTGATTTATTAAACAAAAGAAATAAATGTGATAAGAAAATGTGTACAATGTGAATTAAAAGAAGGATAGTATAGATAGCGAAGTCATAAGAAGGATTCGTTCAAAATCTCAAACTATTACGTCAATCATGACGTCACGTCTTTATGTTGGTGTGTAACTCATGTTACGCAACTCTTATGTTAGAATTTCGATTTACAAAAAAAATCATATAGCTGAATTAATCAACAAAATATTTAACTAAATAAATAGAATTCTTAAATAACTGAATAAGCGATGAGAGAAAGAACCAGCTCAAACAAAAGAAAGAGACGTCAGTGAAGTGTACTGATAAAACTGTAATACTATCGGAACAGTGAAATTTGTTTTCATTGTTTCCGACAGTCTCTCGGCTTCCACTTTTTACTGTTTCAAACTTAGGGAGTACCTCATATAGGTGTAGCGCGTCGTTACGTAATCACTAAGTTTAACTCAGAATTATTACTCAAATACTCATAATTTTACACATCAAAATCGGTTAATAATGATCGATGTCAAATTTAAAATTTTATCTAACATCCTCAAAGTTTTATCTCAATACTCTAAACTGCGAAGCAAATCTGCCCCTATGTCATGTATGGGCGTTGACAGAATATGTTACGTAATTCTCCAAAGTCTTAACGAACTCGAAACAAACAAAAAAAAAGTTAAGCGGGAGAAAACGAGAATTGCAGACGCCTACCTTACTTTCCGAAGACCCAAATGGAATTATTAACTAGTATTCCTGGCGGAAGTCTGGAATGGCTCAATTCTATTTATTCTCACTGCAAAACTTTCACGGAAACTCTAAATTTGTTCACTTTTGTAACGAGAGGTTACACTCGTATGCGTACCGCACGTACACTCTTCATTAGACTCTCGTTACATAACCATCGTCCCCACTCTAACCCCACTCTACGCCTACCGGTCAGCCATTACAGGCTGATTCCTATAAGTCTACCGGCAGAAGAGCAATTCTTCCAGTGTTGCCGATGACCGGGAAATTTCCCGGTTTCCGGGTAATTTTGACACTGATGGGAATTTTTCGGGAAATCGACAAATACCGGAACGGAGCGGAACAATCCATTTAAATTAGGTTCAATAATTAGATTTTTTAGAAAATGTTTCAGAAAGTAATCGCTATGTACGTAGCGATTTAAAATTTCCGCTAAATTTCCATTGGTCAATGTCAATTCTGCGCCGATCCTCAAATCTAGCAGAACTGGTTCACTTCCGATTCCGGTTCGTTTACCAAACCAAAACGTTGACTCCATGTGACATTCTCCCAAAGAGTCTCTAGGTTCGATTTGATGGTTGAAATTTGTCCCAAAGACGTAAAAAGAAGCAAAATATTGAAGTTTGAGCTTAGAAAGAGTAATGGATAAATTTATTATTAAAAAATCAAATTTAAATCTTGAATCACCTTCCGAAAAGGTGAGTTTAATAAAATATTATTTCTTAAAATCGCTACTTACATAAATAAAAATGTTAGGTTAGGTTTTTAACGTATATTACGTATATTATAATCACACGATTATACAAATCTTTATATTGTCTTCACGTAAACTTGATTACTGTTCCACGATGCAATTTTAAGAAAAATATATATAATAGTACCATGATTTTATAAAGAGAAATTTTATAAGGTCATATCAAGGTTAGGTATAGAAAAAATGTTCGTGTTATTTATTTTCAGATGAGCAAAACACGAAGAAATCCGCAAGGATTTTCAAATTTCTCGAGGAATTCTGCGAGGATTAATTTGTGTCACAAAGATTTCCTCATGAAATTTGAAAATCCTGATGGATTTACTCGTTCGAAAGTAATACGAGAGGATTTCCTCGAAGATTTTTTGAACACGGTTGCATATATTCAAATTTTACATAAAACATCTCCGAATGAATGATATAAAATATGGACGAAATTATTAAATCTTAAATTAATCTCTTTAGAATTTAGTATTATTTGTGTTTTTAGATTTGTGTAAAATTTAAACCCCATTTTTTACCATTAAAAACTTAATTTAATTAATAAATAAACTTGATTTCGAATAATTTTTGAAGTTTTGAAATTTTCGTATTTTAAAGTTGATTTTTACATCGAATTTTTAAAAATTTATTTTATGTAGGAAAAAGATGATGTCCATGCACATCAGCAGGCAGGAGAATATTCCTGTACTGGTGATGAAGATGGCGAAAGTATTAATTCGAACTTGACAGATTCGTCAGCATCATCGACATCCGATCCTGATGAATCAATAAAGGTTCAGGATAAAAAGATTAATCCACAAAAAAGATCTGCAGCAAGCTCAACAGTTAAAGAGTCGACATCAACCAAGATCTCTCCAGACAGGAAGAAGTTAAAGAAAAATTCTTCTGCTGAAACAAATTCTGCAGGCACCAAGAAAACAAATTTATCAAATAAGAAAAACAGTAAGCAAGTCTTCTCCAATAGATGGCTAAATGTGGATAATTTTAAAGGCTGGTTACAAAAATATCCTTCAAAACAAGAAAATGGAGATGATATGGGTTACTGCAAGGTTTGCGATAAGAAACTCACCGCTCATAAAAGTGCCCTTAATCGGCACCTGAAATCTCAAAAACATCGCGAAAAATGGAATGAACCTGCTTCCAATCAAAAAATGACTGAAACTCCGATGATAAAGTTGGAAAAGTCTGTTAGACGTGCGGAGATTAAATTAACAGGTCTTCTTGCCACTAATAATTTAGCCTTTCACCTCATGGACGTTTTGAGTCCATTGTGCCATGACATCTTTCCAGACTCACAAATCGCTAAGCAATTAGCAGTGCGAAGAACAAAATCAACTGCTCTAATGAAAAATGCCCTTGGAGAAGAATTTAAAAATGAACTTTTTAATACTCTTAAAACGCCCGGATGCTTCTTTTCTGTAATTATGGATGAACTTACGGATCAAAGTGCCACGAAGCAATGTGGATTCGCTGTCATCTACTATGATATTGAGCAGTTAAAAGTAAAAACAAGATTTTTTGACTTGGTAGCAATGGCATATTCGAAAGCTCAAGATTTATGTGATTGCTTAAAGTTGGTATTAGACCAAAGAAAAATACCTCTTAACAACTTGGTTGGTTTTTCGTCTGATACAACGAATGTAATGTTTGGAGCCAATCATTCAGTAGTTTCATTGCTCTTAGAATGTTTGCCAAATGTGTTGTGCATTAAGTGTACATGCCATTCTTCAAATCTTGCAGTTTGTGCAGCTTGCTTAAAATTACCAAGATCAGTGGAGGATTTGGTACGCAATATTGGGGCTCATTTTAGTCGCAGCGCTGTAAGAAGAGAGGATTTGAAAGAATTTCAGGAATTTTTTGAGACTGGAATTTATAGAATTCTTGTAGCAAGCACTACACGCTGGCTCTCCTTAAAAGATTGCGTGGATAGGATTCTGAGGCAGTTTCCAGCCTTACTTGCTTACTTTTCTTCAACACTTTTACAGGATACATCAAAAACGACTGAAGAAATTGTGAATACATTGTCAAACAGATTTACAATTATTTATTTAGAATTTATGTCCTATGCTTTGGGCCTTATGACTGATTTTAATCTGCTGTTTCAGTCAGAAAGTCCATTACTACATAGATTGCAACCAGAAGTCACCAAACTTATCCGTACTGTTTGCAGTAACTACCTCGAAGTAAATTATGTAAAGTCTACTTCTGACATTTTCAAACTCGATCATCAAAACGAATATATGTTCATCGATCAGAAACATATGTATTTGGGAGTTCTTGCAACTGACAGTCTTGCTGAAATAGTAAAAGGTGGCAATGTTCCTGGAAAAGACTTGGATTTCTTCTACACTGGCATCCGTCAGTTTTATATAACACTGGTGTCTGAACTAAAAGAGCGCTTCGACTTTTCTGACCGAGTGTTTGAAATAATAAAGGTAGTAGATCCTGAATTTGCTCAATCGTTCAGGATTACATCATTGCAGTCGGTATTAAGAAGATTTCCGGTTTTAAAACAATTTGTCGACGCACAAAAGTTGGATAACGAATGGCGACTCCACGGGGTTAATTATTCAGATTACAACCTGGATTCGACACTTCCTGCAGAAGAATACTGGGCTAAAGTGTTCCAGATAAAGAACGCAGCTGGTGAACAGATTTTTAAAAATTTACAAAAAGTAATATCGCTTTTATTGATTTTACCCTTTTCGAATGTAAAAGTGGAACGGACCTTTAGCCAGGTAAGTTTGAATAAAACTCCGCATCGTAACAAAATGGACAGTGACGTACTTGTCGCTATTTTAGCAACAAAAGAGGGAATCGAAGAAAGTGGGGGGATTTTAAAATTTAACCCATCTAAACAGATGCTTGAAAAGAAAATTTGGATTAGTGACCATTAGTATTTGAAGTAAAGATTATAGTGAAGATTGTTATTTATTATATAATAAATAATATTTATTTGATGAAAAATGTTTTAAAATATGTTCTTCTGTAATTTAAGCAGATTTTAAATAGAAAAT
>CAJFCO010018025.1:57868-113041 GCA_904066015.1 Synergus gifuensis | reverse complement strand
TGCGCTCCGCGCTTCATTTGACCGTATTAGTGAACTAACGTCGTTGCAGGGGGCTGGTACTTATATACGATGGAGGTGTCAACGTACAGACTGTATCGCATAGTTGGCGACACTAGCGCCGGTAATATATACCAGAACTAGCACCCCGATACTACAGATAAACAATTGACGTTGTCACCTCAGAAAGTTTTTTCGCCAAATGATGTTAATCACCCCCTGAAATCGATTTACATCGAAAACAGGGCTAAATATTGTCACCTCCGATTTCGGAGGTGACAACGTACAATCTATATATATATCTATAAATATATATATATATATATATATATATATATATATTAATATAAAATGAACTATATAAAAGGAACTATAACTAAGGTGTAGGTTAATAAATATTGGAATAATCCAATTGAAATTCTACGACCTGAAATTTAAAAATTTCAAAAAGCTAAATTTCATTAGAGAATTTTAAAAGATTCTCATAATACAATTATTTTCTCTTCCACTATTCTAGAAAAACTTAAAATTAAAACAAAATTAAGTTAAATAAAGAAATATTTGAAAGAAATCGAAAATGATGACAGTGTTCCTGTCTTATGTGGCTTAAATCACGCCATAAAGTTTCCCATGTCGAGTCAACAATTTTAGCGAAAAGCCACGAGGTATGATTCCCACCTCTTCCATAAAATTCATGTATTTAGCAAAAATCCCTTCCTAAATTACCCCACCTTAAACCGACGAGCCAAAGCGTTCCTGAAACATTTTCGCAGATACTTGAGCAACCTGGTACCGACCAGAAGTACTCCTCTTTTGAATTCTTAAGTCGAGCAACCCGGGGCTGCCCAGAACTGCTCAGACCTTTGCCCGTCTGATGTTCGGTGAATTTGTCGCGAAGTATATCTTTCTCTCAAATTTGTAAGACCATTAGTACCTCTATCCCAATTTTACGCGATAAAATCTCGGTAACGGAGAGAAGGCCAAAAGCGAGTTTAAGGTAAAACTGAGTGAAAATTCCGGAAGTTAAATAAAATCTTCTTGCAGACGGAAGGCAGGTCAAAGTGTCGATATGTGAAGTTGCGTGAAACAGAAGTAATGCAACGCGTTCAGAAATTTGAATGTAATATCGAGTCACGGGCTGTGAAAAATAATCCATCTGAAATTCGGTGAATTTTACAAAGCGTGTCCACTTCTCAATTTTGTAAGTCCCCTATACCTCTATCCCAGTTTTACTTTATAAAATTTTGGTAACTGAGTGATCAGCCTAAAAGAGTTGAGGTTATAATATTGCGAGTAAAATTTCAGATGTAAAATAAAAATCCATCGACCTAAATTCATCATTCGACTAATTTCAAGAATCGATACGTAAGGGGTGTAAACTCTGAATCCAATGCCGATTTTTGATTTGGGGGTCAACACAAACACTAAACGGAGAGTTTGTTGAATTTAAACCTAAAACTATTATGATCAATTAAATTCATCGATCGATCGATCCGAATAATCGATACGTAGGTGGTGTAAACTCTGAATCCAATGTCGATTGTTATCGGGTCGGGAGTTATTTCAAATACTAATCCGGGAAATTGTTGAATTAAGCATAAAATTGTGAAAAGTGTTTTAGTGCGAGATAAAAGAAGAAAGTCGAAGAGCAAAATCACTTTATCGAATCTCAAAACGATAAAAAGATTTTGATTTTTGAAATTTCTTTTCATAAGAAGTAGACAAAATGCTCTATTCTTATTAAAAGAAATTCGAAGTAAGAAGTGCTCGTTATCACGGTGTGAAAATGCGCGAAAGAGACATGAGTTGTGTGAAATAGAAGTAATGCAAAGCACTTGAAAATTACGGCCCAATAGAAAAGGCGCGTGCTTGAGGGCGAAATTTCCCCTCAAAACCTCACCGTTCCTATTGGTAGGAATTTAAGGACGATTAGAATTTAAGGATTACCGAAGAAGGGTAAGCTGTACCGATCTGATTTATTTATAATTTAGAATAAATGTTTCTTCCCAATTTTCTGGTTTTCTGAATTCACCAGTTCCTTAATTCTTTCGTAAATAAAATTTGATAACTTTAACCAAGAAGGACAAGGACAACAACTCTCAGTCCGAGAGTAAGGAGTACAAACTCACATAAAAATAAACAAACCCCATTCGGATTTGGGAGTTTGTGAAGGCGTCCCCACGTAAGGAAAAATTCTAAATTTAAATTTCTTAAGCTTTGACAACCCGACATGAGATCTAAATTTATTTAAAGTTTCCGTACGTAACACAGTGTATTATTTAAGGAAATAATGCATACAATTCAAATTACAGGTAACATTGACTTGTCATGCACGAGGAGTACCGCAGCCTACTGTTAGTTGGCGGAGAGAAGACGGAAAAGATATTACCTTACGTGATGTAGGTATAGGAAAAATATCAAGTCAGAAACCAAGCAGTGAGTATAAAGAAATACTAGAAGTCATAAGCGCGTCCCTGTTTCAAGTTTTTTTGAAATTTTGTGTTCAATTGACCCAAAATTATACAAATAAATAAAATTTCTTAAACGTTCAGAGCTTATAATTATTTTATAATTATTTTAAAACATTTATCGTTAGTAGTATACCTAAGCGGGTTCTGTGACACCACTACGTAGTTCCAGGCGCCGCCGCTAGATGGCTCCACAGTCTCTGCCGGTAATTTATCGGCCCGCAGTAGATATTTTTACAGGTCACTGTTTTACCATCAGTCGATACGGCATTTCACTGATACCCAATCATGGCTCCATCGATATGGCAGGTAACTGTTTTACCGACCAAGTCAGTCAACATGTTCCAGGTGATGGTCTATGATAATACAGAATTCCTACCCGATCTAGAATTATCCATTGATTTTTATATTGATTTTCCCTAAATTAATTTAAATATGCTTTCAGCATTATTAAAATATTACAAAAGTTATTATTTATAATAATTAGTTATGTAAACAAGCATAAATTTTTATTATTATTATGATAAATCAAAACGTTGCAAAACGTTTTTGATTTTAAATATACTAATCATTTATTTATAAGATTTTAACTCAACCAAACAATTAAAATAATATTTATGATTATTTATGTAATATATTGTTATTATTATATTATAAGTAATCGCTTTTTAATTCTTCAAATTATGATAGGAATTTGCGTGTCAGCAAGTCTAGAAACGTTCATCGAATTTTCTATGGCTTTCTTAATTGATTTTCCCTAAAAGCAATTAATTTATACTTTTAGCAAAGTGTTAAAAGAGAAAAACATTTATAAAGCTATTATCTGTAATTACTAGTAAAAAAGCTTGTATTTTTAACAGCTTTTTTTTAAGTTTTTTGACAAGTAATGCGCAGGAAATAATAGCGTGTGACGGTTTTGGAAATATGCATCGAATTTTCTACAAACAGCGTAATTGATTTTTTAAATGAATTGCCCATTGATTTTCCCTATAAAATAGGAAAAAATTCCTTTTCGTATAAAATATAACATATAGAAAGCTGTAGTAGCTTTCATAAAGTCATGAATTTCAAAAATTTCGATAAGCGTATTGGAAAGAGAATATTTCCAGTACGTTATAGTTCTGAAAACGACCATGCGGCAGCACACAAATGCCGCGCGCTGAAGCGGAGCTCAGTTGTTTGACGGACGCGAGGATAAATACAGTGAGTGCAGTGTAGTGCACGTCTCGGTTAAACGTTCAATTTGATAATCCGAGACGCAAGGCTCTTTAAACAATCTCCACCAGCATGCATGGAGTTTACGGTGCCTGAGGGGAGGGCATGTGTCATAGAGTGAATTAGTGTTCCTTGAAATTATTTAACACTTCTAAAAAGTATTATTAATGACAAATGGATGCTGAAATCTTTCAACACAAAATCTGTCAACCATGGTAGCTTGAGGGCACCTGTTATGGAGTGAAATGTTTCTTGAAAGTATTTAAGGCCATGTAAGATTTACCCGATCCCTACTTTACCGACAGTTTTTTCTCTACAACTCTACGTCTACATTTATTATGATATCAAATTGAAAATTTCTAAAATTGAAGAAAATCTGCTAAGGTATGTTTATCAGGTCCTACATTTTTGTAAAAATAAAAAAAATTTGAGGAGGAATTTTTTAACGACAGCGATGGTGGACCCAACGGTACGAAAAAAAAGATGGCGCCAAGAAATATTATCACCACGAAAAAGAAAATTTAGAATATTTTATTAAATTAATTTAATCTATTACTGTTTTTTTTTAAATACTACATTTTTTTTAAATGTATATCAAACGAAAACCTATTTTGTATTTCAAACGAAAACCGATAATGTATCACAAACGAAAATCTATTGTTTAAGTTTTTCTTTTTTTCAATAATATTACAAAATAAAACATATTGTTTTAATAGTATTACAAACTAAAACCTATTATTTTTCTTTCTTTTAATAGTAATACTACATTTTTTAAATATATATTTTAATGTAATGCCTAAATATGGGCAAACTTGACAAGCATGTATGTAGAGATAGGGTACATAATCATATATTTTAATGATAACTCTCGACTAATGATAATGAGTATTATAATAACTATAGCCGGTAAAGAAGTGCTCACTAATTAAATGTGTTCGACTGATCACAAGCAATGTAATGATGGTAACAAAAGAAAGCACGACCAACGCGAGATAATACACTTATAACATAATCAAGTAACATCCTTACAACCTTGTATGCAGTCCAATACAGAAACAACGACTTTATGTTACTATACAAACTATGTTTGTAATAGCTTATGTTTTAATAGAGATAATAAATATATGTATGCATATGTATACACGTTATACATATACATTGATATGTTAATATCTGAAATACATAAACGTGTAGATAGATATAGGAAATCATAACTTAAGTATCATTAAGTTTTAGAAGGGCAAGAAAAGAAAAGATTATCTATAGCATTAGAAGAAGGAACTTTGTTAATAAATTTCCATCGAGTATGAATCGGATGACTCAGGTTTCATATTGCAGCGCGTGCCTCCGTACAGATTTGTGAAGGAACGTGCCTCGGTACAGATTTGCAATGGAGCGTGCTTCCGTACAGATTTGCAAAGGTTACTCCCACTTGAGGGGAATTAACTACTATATAAACCCCAGATCAACCCCTGGTGGTTGACAATTTGTTTCAAGCAGTAGTACTGTTAACTTAACTTTCTATCGAGTAAGTATGACTAGGCAAGCCGCCCTTTGAAGCATCGAGGATCGCGGTCAGTTTCGGTTACTACATTTACGGTTTCTGCATAAAGTGAACAAAGTCCCTTCCACTAAACGCTAGTACGGTCGTCGTAGAGTCTAACCCGGGTAAAGTTCCGTTGTGTTAACATTCGGGAAAGAACTCACGAGTGGATTCGATCTCTGCTTTAGATTCGTGTATCGCTCGACTAGTAAGTGGAGTGGCATTAAGTATTAACCCTTACTCTAACAACCTAACTCTGCGTGAGGATCTTGCCGTTGTCCTCCGATTGATAGAGACGCAAGCGACAACCCTTATTTCTTCTCTTGCCTTCTCAGCCGAGAAGTAGCGTAAGTTTTATGTATCAAATTTCTGTACTCATCTAACTATCGTATTTTATAATAAATTGTCTTTTTGTCAAAATCTTAGTATTTTATTTGAATAACACAATCCCTATAGGATTGTTAGTGACAACGTACCCACAATAAAAATAAAGTCAGGCCTTTCCACCCTAACATAATCAGTAAACTCACCCTCCCTTAGCCTATTTTAAAATAACTACCCTCCGCTCGGGTCGTAACAGCTGATTTGGTGGCAGCGGTGGGATTGTAACTTTTGTTATTCAAATAACAATATTTCATTTCAAATATTTATAATTTCGAGTCAGTGTTTAAATTCAAAATTTAAAAAAAACCTCTTTTGAGGCGTTGGTATACTTCGCGTGCTCGCAAGTCCTGCCATCGTCAATAATTTTACCAAAGTACCCTGAAATAACCTAGTATGCATTCTTTATATCAAGAATGTACAAGTGAAGGGTTTAAAACAAACACTTAAATAATAATTAAAACTTTAAAAACATTTTCCTAGTAACAATTTTTTATTTCTTGATTATAAGGATCTCCCAGGGATTTGTGCTTGAGTCTGACCTGGCTAATCTATAATCATTAAATATCTAATTTTTTTACTTTTTCCAATTCCAAATTACCTTTTAACAAATGTTTGAGTTTTGCAATTAAAAGGATTACTCAGGGATTTGTGCTTGAGTCTAACTTGTTTAATCCAATAGTGCAACAATTCAAATTTGTCTTCCTTCACCAAATTATTTGAATTTCAATTTGACTAAGATTGACAAAGGATTTGTGCTTGAGTCTGACTTGGCCAATCTGATGTTATTGAAATCCAAATTCTATCACTTCCTTTTCCAAAAATCTAAATGTAATAATGATTTCAGAAACGTCAAATTACACCTCTTACGTCCGTTCATCTGTCTAGTTTAGTAGTCAAACGATTATCAGGTATAAAAATAACAATTTATTCAGATTATCTTAAGAACGAATTTGGTGAATTTGTTTATAACCCAGATTCAAGTGTTAAATTAATTCTTTCAGATAGACTGAAAGATTTCACTCTAATTAATCATTCAAAGATTAATATTTTCCTCAAAGCTAAGTTCTCAACAACTGGAGTTGTACACATTCCCATATTAGATAAAGATATAGAATTTAACATAATCACAATAAAATTACCTCAAGAGATAACCGGAATAGAAGGAAAAACTTTTTTAACAAATTTAAATTTACCGATCCCAGAAAATTTAATCTAAACTGCAAAAATGACTGATAATGAGAATCAAAATACTTCTCATTTGACGGGAAATGCATCTCGCACCCTTAATGATTCTATGATGACATCTATGGCAGAATGTTTTGCGATTCAGAAAGGAATAATGAACATTCCAAAATATGACGGAAAGAATACGCCCGTTGGAGATTTCATCCAAGATATAATCAATGGAGAATCGAGTGTACCCCCAAGTTGCGAAAGACAATTTCTAAAAGCAATTTTATCCAAATTAACAGGGGTTGCAAGAGACAGTATCCATGGCAAAGAGTTTCGTAGTGTAGACGAACTCATTAAACATATTAAACAACGATTCGCACCTCGCAAAACATATTCATGGTATTTACATGAAATTAAAACTATACGAATAACACGAGAGGAGAGTGTCAGTGAATTCTTCGATAGATTAGTGCTTTTAAAATCAGGAGCTCAAGCAGCTCTTGAAGATAAATATGAAAATGTTAAGGAATTACTAGCCCCTCTCAACGATTGTGCTTTAGAAGCATTTAAACGTGGTTTACCTGATGATATATCAAAGTTAGTAGAAGCGCGAAACCCCAAGGATTTAGAATCAGCGCTAAAAGTTGCGCATGAATAAGAAGCAAGTTAACAGATAAAATTACAACATTCTCCTAACTTTTATAGAGAATCAAGATTTTCTCAACCTAATTACTCAGGAGCAAGGGAACGAAGCCCTAGCCCTCATGTGCGTTTTACAACTATCCCAGACAATCATCAACTATCAGAGTCTAATAAAAATCCAATAGAAATAATAAAACGTCCTTATTCACCTGGGCATAATTCAAATTCAAATAATGTTCCTCCTTGGTGGCTTAATTTATATACCAGGTGTATAAGCTTAAATCCGCTGTTTGCTCAGAGATGGCGGTAGTGAACATATTTAGCTACAATAGAAACGTCATGCTTTTTTTGTGTAAGTTCGATACCTGTCTACATAAATCAGTGTACATAGTCAGTTTTTTTATACAACAACATAAATTTTTCCTTGAGTAATCATGTCTAGTTTTGTGCCAGACAAGGAGCATTTGCGGGAAGCTCTACTTTTTTGCTTCAATTTGAAGAAATCGGCTGCCGAATCACATCGAATGCTTGTGGAGGCCTATAGTTGCAGAGACTGGTTTCGTCGGTTCAAAGCGGTCATTTTGACTTGAGTGACAAGAAGCGTGAAAATCGGCCCAAAAAAATTGAGGACCATGAATTACAGGCTCTTTTGGATGAGGACGATACACAAACAAAAAAATGCTTGCCGAAGAGTTAGGTGTTACTCAACCGGCCATTTCCATGCGTTTACATGCCATGGGAAAGATCCAAAAAATGGGAAAATGGGTACCCCATGAACTGAATGATAGGCAGATGGAGCGACGCTAAAAGCTGAATTTTCTTCACGACAACGCTCCATCGCACACGTCAAAAACGGTCTAGAACTACTTGAAAACACTCAACTGGGAGGTGCTACCTCATCTCGCTTATTCACCAGACCTGTCCCCTTCTGATTACCACCTGTTTTCGTCGATGGGTCACGCGCTCGCTGAACAACACTTCGATTCGTACGAAGACGTCGGAAAATGGCTTGACGAGTGGTTTGCATCGAAGGATAAAGACTTTTTTTGGCGTGGTATACACAAATTGCCCGAGAGATGGGGAAAATGTATAGCAAGCAAGGGAAAATACTTTGAATAAAGTTTATTTTATTTTCTGAAAAAAAAGACTTTCTTTTGCCTAAAAAACAGCGGATTTAAGCTTATACACCTGGTACACAATTCCAAAATGCTTCCAAACAAAATTAAGGAAGTTCAAGCTCAAATTAAAATAGGAGTGAAACCAATACACCACCACGATCTCAGTCTTCAAATCTATTAAACATGGAGAATTTAAACTACAATTCCGCTCGTCAGACAGACGCGACTACGAGTATGGAAAAACAAGAGAGTCAAACGAGTGTGAGAATCTTAATGAAACGCGAAAAGTCTTCCACACCAAACTCAGTCGAGAATCTCCAGTAGTAGAGTTTCGTTCTCCTGATTTCATAAAGTCAAAAGTTTCATTTTTAGTGGACACTGGAGCCGATGTAAACATTATCAAATTGAACTCGCTAAACGAAAATTTGTTAGTCACTGAAAATAATTCTATAGAAATCACAGGAATCACCCCTGATAGTATTTCCACTATAGGCACTAGAGCATTAGAAATTATAATCTGGAGCGATTATCACTAATTAGGGAAGGGAAATAGGGAAATTATCCAGTGGGAGGCCAAAAGACAATAGACACAATTAAACTAATCAACAAAATATATTCTACTTACTCTACAAAGGCAAAGCCGGCAAACTAACAATAATCCAGAAAATGGTAAACGGCCTAAGGCTCAAGCACAAATCAGAGTATCACACTAGAGAGAGAGAGTACTGGCTAACTTGACTGCTCGGTCAGCTGTCTCTATGATAATTGCGCGGGGTAGCCGACCGACGACTCGCAGCACCGCTGCTCGTCGGCGTGCCACCGCCCCCTCGCCTACACGTAGGCAAACCAGGTAACAGCCATGTTACAAAATACAGGACGCAAAAGTAAATTTTCATGTCGTTTCATCAGATTTTCCGATAAGTACAAATGGAATTTTAGGACGAGAATATCTTCGTCAAGAAAGGGTAGAAATTTAATTTTGGCATAACACCATGGTTACCCATTCAAACCCAGTTAAACCTATTCCATTTGTCGATATTGTATCAAATGCAGCTAGAGAAAACATACCAGACTATAAGGAAATTACAAAAAAGGGTCCAGTTCGAGTTAAAGCTAGGACTAAACAGGTTATTCCAATAAACATATCAAGCAACTTAAAAGAAGGGTATTTACCAATGATAAGAATTTGTGAAAGAGTATTAATAGGAGAAGCTGTAGTAACAAACAATAACGGAATTTGTCATGTTTATGCTATAAACACCACTGAAGAAGACTTTGATTTGGAAATACCTCCGCAAGAAATCATCCCCTTTGAATATTATAACTCACCAGGAAATAGTAATAGTAATTGAAATAGTTAAAGAATATGCAAGTGTTTTTCATTTGACTGGAGAACCTTTAACCCCCACTCACATTGTTCATCATAACATACACACTACCGATGACGTTCCAATATCCGCTTCCAAATATCACAGAGATTTTAGATCAACTAGGGAAAGTACAATATTTTACAGTTTTTGACCTCGCCAGTGGATTTCATCAAATTGAATTAGATGCTGCAGATAGATAAATAACTGCATTTTCATTTCTAAACGGACATTACGAGTATGTTAGGATGCCTATGGGACTGAGAAACTCTCCAGACACATTGCAGCGATTAAAGGACCAAGTACTTCTAGGATTACAAGGTATCGAATTGTTCGTCTACCTGGATGACATAGTAGTGTTTGCCGAAGATTTAGAAGAACACGGGAAGAAAGTCAGACGTATTAATAGATTGAAAGAGGCAAATATTTCAATCCAACCTGAGAAAAGCGAATTTCTTTTTAAAGTAATAAGTTATCTAGGCCATATCATCACTTGTGATGAAGTGAAAACAGACCCTAAGAAAATTGAAGCAGTGAAGAAATTTCCTAGACCACAAAACACTAAAATTATCAAACAAATTTTAGGTCTAGTAGGATATTATAGAAGATTTATTCAAGATTTCGCAGCAAAAGCTAAGCTTTTGACAAATCTCTTAAAAAAGGGAATATAATTCAAGTGGGGCCCTGAAGAAGAGAAAAGTTTTATAGAATTAAGACAAGCCCTTTGTAAATGTACTCTTTTCAATATCCAGACTAAAACAAACTTTTCACCATAACTACAGATGCCTCAGGTTATGCAATAGGTGCTGTATTAAGCCAGGAAAAAGATGGCATAGATCTACCCATAGCTTATTACTCGCATGTTTTAAACAGTGCTTAATGTAATTATTTACTACTGAAAAAGAATGTTTAGCTGTCTTATATGCCGTTCAAAAATATCGATCATATATCTATGGAAAAAGATTTACACTTGTCAGCGATCATGAACCTTTAAAATGGATAGATTCTGTAAAAGATCCTGGTCAAAGATTAATTCGTTGGCGATTAAAATTAAGAGATTACGAGTACACTTTCAAGTGTAAACCAGGATTAACAAATAAAAAATAATAATTAAATACAAACGCCGATGCTCTATCTAGAAATCCTGTTATAGACAGTTCATTAGAAAATGATTTATCAGAAGATAGTTCATCAGAAGAAAGTTCGTCAGACGAGAATTCAAGCGAAGAAAAATATATCGGTAAGAATAGTACCAATACATACACGACAAACTAAAAAGACATTGGAACAAAAATCCAAAACTCTTTCCTAATCTTTATTTAATAAGCCAAAATCCAGACCCTCAATCATTACACAAAAGACAAAAACTGCTCTTTCCAAACCTTTCACAACAGAAAATCAAAAATCAAACAGTTCTAAGTCAACAATCGAAAGTTCGTGCACTGCAAGCACGAGTAAACCTTCAAAGAACTTAGCTGAAAGTACAATTAGCAAATGGCTACTTCGTAGAAGAACAGAAGAGAAACGAATTCAAAATCGTCCTAATTAAAAAGAATCCAGTACTGATTCAGAAGATAACAATGAATCAGATAATCCAGTACCTCCAATACTTCGGAAACACAATAGTGTTCTGCCAAGTTTAGACATTCCATTAGCAGCGTATCCATCTCCTAAATTACATAAAAGCGCTCCTGCGAAAGTTCCAGGATATTTTACAGAAATAGTTTCAGAAGAAACAGCATCCGAAGAAGTTGCAACAAATACAGTTCAGGAAGGACCAATAATAATAGTGAGCCCTCCACAAAGTAGTAGTGAAGATAGCTCATCGGAAAATGAAGATAATTAATCAACAACAATATAAAATAATATCGAGGGAAGAACTACAAAAATCATTCTCCCAGTTCAATGAATCTATAAAAGCTCACCAAGTTTGGATAGAAAAAGAAGAAGTTAACGAAGACGATAATACTAGAGTTCCTTCTAGAATTACTGCTGTATCAGAAGGTGAAGATGATCAGGAATTACTAAATGCAATAGAGGAACTTCAACCTGAAAATGAAACAGAATTCACTCAGAGAATTAATGCAGTCATAAATTGGGCTGAAAATGAACTGAAAGAATTAGAAGCAAGAAACTTAAATTACAACGAACGACAAATGAATGAAGAAAATTTCGACTCAAATTCCCCAACAACAAAAGTTGTTTCACCACAAAAATTATGCCCAGAACTAAAAAAGCGCAAGAGTGTAACTTTTGCACCTCAACTAGATATTCTTTCTACTCCTGATATGATAGAAACATCTGTCCCTCAGCTTATGGCGCACCGCAAGCTTTATCAACTCCTTATCAACTGTCTGATGAAACAGGGATCTCGAAAGGCCCCTCAAAATTAAAAGAGAGTTATAAATCTCGACGAATAGAATTAAATCACGAAGAATTGCCTTCAAGTTTGCATGTTAAGGATGATTACATGCATTTTTCTGACCAAACGTGCACTAGTATCACTAGTATCCAGCCTTCAGTCCCAGCGATACACACTCAACCCCTTAGTATGACTATTTCACCATATTTGGAAACAACCAATTATTCAACAGAAAGGAAAATAAAGAAATGTTCCTGGTATATTTCCGGAATTAGAACTCTCATGAAAAATAATGGATTCGATTATATCAAGAAACAAGATGCAGATATAATTGCATTACAAGAAATCAAATGTAATTATGACAAATTACCAGAAGAGGTAAAATTAAAAGGATATCATTACTATTACATGGATAGTATAAAGAAAGGTTATTGCGGTGTAGCTATACTTTCCAGAATCAAACCTATTAATAATTTATATGGACTATAAAAGGATAATTTCGACAACGTAGGAAGAGTCATAACAGCAGAATATGAAAACATCTTTTTAATCAACGTATACGCTCCATATGTTGGCATTGAGTTAGAAAATTTTTAAAGCGAATACAATGGGATACTCTTTTCAGAGAATTTGTCAAAAATTTGGACACATTGAAACCTGTTATTATTTGAGAGGACTTAAACGTTGCTCGTTAAGAAGTAGATTTGGCTAATCCTGAACAAAATGAAAACAAGGCGGGCTTTATAAAAGAAGAAAGAGACTGAATGACTGCTTTGTTATTTGAAGGTTTAACTGACTCTTTCAGATATTTATATCCACACAAAACTAACATCTATTCATGTTGGCCGTATTCAAATAATTCTAGAGCCAAAAGCATTGTATGGAGATTGGACTACTTCCTAATATTTAAAAGAATATATAATAAAATATATTAAAGCCGGATTAGAAACGATATTTATGGTAGCGATCATTGCCCAATCGAACTTCGGATTTATTTAAATCATTCAGAGAAAGCACAAGTTAAGATACAACCTTCTTTTCAAGTAAAAGGTTGCAGAGAAAATTTATTTTATTTAAGAGAAAATTATGTGCATTTTCTATCTTCTGGCTGTGAATTCATTACCCCAATAGGAAGATTATTAACAGATATCGGAGCTATTGACCCACAGGAATTAAAAGAAAATCGTCCAAAAATCGGTCAAGTTTTGATAACACCTAGAGGTCGATACAAAATATACACGGTAATCATCAAACAATACCACTTTGATAAACTACAAGAAGAAAATTTAAGAATTGGATTACATAAATTACGAGAAGCTTTAGAGACAGAGAACTTAAATTCTTTCAGAATGTCAAATAACGGAGACTTAACAGAAGTTTTTCCAAAGGATGCATTTTCAGAGATTTTAAAAGAAACGTTTGAAAATAGTCCCATTAAAATCATAATGTGTTTTGGAAACGTAAGTGTGCCTCCAGAAGAAGATCGCGAACAAATAATTATAGAAAATCATGAAAGTAGAATAGGAGGGTATAAATGGTCAACAAAACATACAAAAGAATACGTGAAAGATTTGTATGGCCGGGAAATAAGGAACAAGTTTCGGATTTTGTACGAAGATGCGATACTTGTCAAGAACAAAAAATCATCCGCGCCAAAACACACGAACCCATGATCATAACAGATACTCCTATAGATGCTTTTGATAAAGTGTCCTTAGACACTGTTGGACCATTACCCATCACGTGTGATGGAAATCGACAAATTCTTGCCATTCAAGATAATCTAACAAAATATTGTATAGCGGACATAACTGCAACAACAATAGCACATGCTTTAGCTAAAAATTTAATTAGTAAATATGGCGCCCCAAAAGTCATATTAACCGATCGAGGAAGTGCCTTTATAAGCACTCTGTTGAGAAAATTATCTAAAATATTCTGAATTAAACAAATTACAACATCTGGGTATAGATCTCAGTCAAATGGAGCTTTGGAACGAAGCCATGCTGTACTAGTGGATTATGTAAGGTCATATGCAGAGAACTATGATGACTGGTATAGGCAATGTTTTCACTTCAATTCATGAAGCAACTAAATTTACTCCTTTTGAATTAATCTTTGAAAAAACTGCGCGAACTCCTAGTTCATTTCCTTCATATGAAAAATTGGAAACTTATGGATCTTATTTAAAAGAATTAGTGCAGAGATTATTCAAAATTAAAAATATCGCGGTAAGAAATTTAATAAATGCAAAGTATAAATCTAAAGAAATTTACGACCAAAAATTAAATTTATTCCCTGGAAAAATCGGAGATATTGTTTATGTAAAAAGGGAAGCAAAAACTAACAAATTAGATAGTAAAAGTCACGGGCCCTATAAAATAATAGACATATTAGATAAACATAATGTAATCTTAGAAACACCGGACGGAAAACGGTTTCAAAAACATTTAGATAAATTAAAACTTGCCTACAAGTAATTCAGCTAACCAACAAAATAATTATTTTCAGCCCAAAACATGGCAGAATCCATCATTCTCATTAAACTTCCCCTGGGTCAAATCTACCTCACAACATGCAAACCCAAAGGGGAACCCGAGGACTTAAAATTCGCGAAAGGAGCTTTAGAAGAATTAACTGCCTAATATGATTTTACGAAACCTGTTTATAGTTTGTACCGTACCGAAGGACCCTCCCATGATCGAAAATTTTTTGTAAAATGCGTAATAGAGGACACTAAATGCGGAAATGTATTTGTTCGAATTAGTGATGGAGAAAATAGAATCAGATTAGCCGAGCATGCAGCGGCTAGAAAAATATTAAAAGATTTAGAAGAGATGTATTTCTTTAGTGAAGAAGAAAACATAGATCAAGAAACCAAAGAGAAGTACGTGATATGTATAGACAACGAGTCCAGGGTTTTAATTACACTGTACAAGTGGGAAAATTGTTGCGAGTACTGTCATTTAAGGGGACACACTATATGGGATTGCAATAAACAAGTAAAAAGAAATAAGAGTATTTAAGAAAAAAACAGAACAGAATGAAGTTACAGAAGAAGACGTCTGGGGTCCCCCAGAAGGATCGAATAGTTCCAATTTGGTATATATATAAAGAACAAATGGAAATTTTGTTTTCAATAAATCTATTGTACATTTAATTAGTTGTATAATCATATAAGTTTAACCAATGAACTATTTACATTATTAATTATTTAAATTAATCCCCACATTATATTATATTATTATCTTGAAAGACAAAATAAAATTAATGATTTAAAACGGAAGTTTTTTTTTTAGAAATAAAGAAGGACGAAAGAAAAGAAGGGAGAGGACATGGAGGTTGCCTTCTTCTTTCCTCTTTCTATATTTCGTTAACTTAAAAACTATTTATGTCGTAAAAAAAAAAGTTGTTATAGAACATCATATATCACCTAACAATATATTATATCTTTTAGTTCAATCACTATGTTATATAATAGTAATGTATTTATCATTATAAATTAAATAAACCTTTACTGAAGAAAAATGAAAGAATTTTTTAAGGTGCAGATGGAATTAATGAATCTATTCTCAACAAGGTCATGGAAATGGACGCTGTTTTTACTACTTTCATTCACCACAGGAAGCCCTGTCTTTTACGAGATTCAATCCCTAGCAGAAAACTCTGGCGTTTACTACGAGAAGTTGGAATCATTACGACTGACGCAGACATATTGAAGAATCGTCATCTATTTGGATATTGGGAACTTCAGTCGCCAATTTTACTATAAGGATATTCAAAAAGATATCAGCAGCACCTATCGAACCTGTTTCCAGAAAACTGCAATGACAGGAGATTGTCGGGATACGATAAAAGTTTATACATTAACAATTAAACTCAAAAGGATTCCGTCTGAACATGAACATTTACAAAGAATACTTGAAGAAATTCAATATTATAATCCAGAAATTAGTACTCCACCTAGAACTATAAAGAAGAGAAGAGCTCCAATACTTGGATTCATAGGATCAATCTTAGGACCTGTAGTCGGATTTCTCACATCAGAAGATGGTGAAGAATACAAAAACCCCATTAACGAACTTCATGATAGACAAAATAACTTGAGTAGAGTAATTAGACAACAAACTCACATCGTTCGTGCTGAATTTCAACATATGAATGAAGAAATGCACTCTAAAAATTTAGAAATTCAAAAAATCCAAACAATTCTTAATGAAACAATCAAGAATATACAAATACACGAAAAGGCATGGAACAATGAATTATACTATAGACTCTTAAGACAATGGGCAGCAAAAGTTGAAGACCAATGCGATCATTTATATAATACTTTAGTATAATTCACTAAAATAGTATTAACTGCCCGAGAGAAGAAAGTGCATCCAGCAATAATTTCCAATAACCTTCTTCAAGGCATAATAACTGAGATACATACTGAAGCAACAAATTACGAATTTACCATACCAAGTACATACATAAAAGCAGAAGATTTACATCAAATAGGGAAAGCCGATTTTGCCTACCATTCTAAAAGATTACACTGGTCAACAAAATGTGACCTATGTGCTCATGGAATGAGATATGTCATTTCCAGAATAGTTTTTTGTGCTGAATCCGAATCTGGCCTCTATTTCTCTCCAGGTTTTCGAGATTTTTTTAATCAAAATTTTTTTTGAAAAATCATAAATCATGAGATAAAAGGTTGTAAAAAATTTTTTCAATTAAAAGCAATATATGATTTCAATGCTTTTTTTAATACCGAATCCAACGGTGTGCTTGTTTTTTTTTGATATCCTGTACGGTTGCCGAGATAATCGGAAAAAACGGAGAAAAAACGCGAAAAAAGTGGTTTTATAAAAAAGTAAATATCTTGCTTAAAAATTTTTTTTCTTGAGTTTTCCTGGTGCCTCTTTGTTTTTTAATTACAAAGAAATTTTAAAAAATTCAGGGTTCAGGCTATTACCGTTCCAAAGATACTCCGCAGAGGAGTTGTCTCTTTCTACATAGTTGCCAGTTTGACGGCTCACACGTACTTGAAGCGAATCATTGTACTGTGTCTAGTATTTTATTGCATCAAAATCCTCAATATCTGAAAATTTAACAATATTCACAAAGTTCTTATTTTGTCATTGTTAACAGTATTCACAGCTTCGAATTCTTGAGCAGGTTTTAATCACGCAGGCGTCGCACGGGCGCTATACAATATTGCTATACACGTGATACAAACAATTGGTCGGGGGAAAGTGTAAATGGCGCGTGCGCAACTCCCCTCTACCTCGACAGCACTAAGCTCTCCTGCGTGTCGTGGTCCGTGCTGTTTTCATTTCATCCTAGACCTCTGTGGTGTGACATGTATGATACCTATTCCTATACTCTAGAACTAGAAGTCGTTCCCATTGAATTCTAATTCATTAGCGCTAATTTTGAGCTATCGTTTGAAATTCACCTTGCAACAATTGCAAAATGGAGCCTTGTTGCAAAAATCATCCCGATAACTTTTACTACGTTTGCGGTGTTTTTGTCCCACAAAAACAGAGACAAAAAATTTCTACTGCAATGCGAGAAGGTTGCGAGATTTTTTTTCAGATTAAACCCGAAAATGGAGAAAAATATTGGATACCAAACAGTTGCTGCTCGACTTGTGCAATTTCATTGAGGTCAGCATATCGAGGAAATTTCGATCATCTCTTCAATTTTAGTTTTCCTACTTCTTGAAGAGAACCTCTAAACCATTTTGATAATTGTTATTTCTGTTTGACAGATGTTAAAGGCTACTCATCGAAATGCAAGAACTCCATAATTTACCCTAATATTTCTTCCGTGACGACAACTGCGTATGACCGTAAAGAATATCTCCCGGCTAATTCCACGAAACGCAAAGCAGAAGAAATTAATTATTCTGATGAAAATCAATCAATGGAACATGAACCGACCAGAAATTTGCCACAATTATTCGACCAAAAAGTATTAAATGATTTGATAAGAGACCTAAATTTGTGACGTTGTGTTATTTTGCATGGAGAGGGGTGAAGCCTCCCCTTTTGCCCTACCGGACGCTTCAGTCGAGCCAGGGTCGATTTTAAGGGCAGAATAAATAACAACAAGGGTTTTTAATTAACAAAGTAGCAAAATGTTATATTCTTCCTATAAGATTACAATTCTAAACTATGAGCTAAGTGTGAGTGTGGCGGTGTGCTTTGTCTGTAGTGTGTGTGTGTAAATGTGTGTGTGTGGAGTGAATACATATTAAATGTAGCTGTGTGTGTGATCGCGGTTACAATATTTAGTGTGAATGTGTGACTTTATATTTATGTGAGAGAGAACGGTTGCTATTGAGAGGTATGCGCACGGTGCGTATGAGCGAGAGAACGGTTGCTATTGACAGGTATGCGCACGGTGCGTATGAGCGAGAGAACGGTTGCTATTGAGAGGCACGCGTACGGTGCGTATGGTTGCATGTGAGAGAGTGCGTGCGAGTGTGTACATCAGCGGTGTAGTCTTACGTCGGTACCTGCGGAATATTAAGCGATGTAAGCGGTGATGCGCATGCGCGTCGTCGTCGGCCGGACGAGCGTCTTCTCCTGGACCCGTCTCTCTCTCTAGGCGGTATACGGTACGGAGCGAGAGAGAGAGGGGTGAGGGAGGTGTAGTAGTTGTCTATCTAGACGGTGGCAGGGCAAACCAGGTTTCCGCGGTCTGTCGGTTGTCGGTCGGTCAGGTAACGTCCCCAGGTCAGTTCAGGATTCACGGCTATGGTTGCGCCCTCTAGTCGTGAATACTTTAGTCAGGTGTACGGCTGTAGTTGCGCCTTCCAGTCGTACACCTGGTGAACCCTGTTCGAGGAAGATGTTCGTCGGTTACGTATTGTCTCCAGGTCCGTCCGGGATTCACGGCTATGGTTGCGCCCTCTAGTCGTGGGTCCCTTTGCCAGGTGTACGGCTGTAGTTGCACCTTCCAGTCGCACACCTGGTGGATTTCACCTGGAGAGTCTGTCTAGGTCGGTCTTGCCCCAGGCCAGCTCAGGATTCACGGCCATGGTTGCGCCCTCTGGTCGTGAAACCTTTTGCCAGGTGTACGGCTGTAGTTGCACCTTCCAGTCGCACACCTGGTGAGCCTAACCTGAAGAAGATGTCCAGGTCGGTCCCGTTCGCTCTGCTATGGTTGCACCCTCTAGCAGAGAAAACAGTCAGTTCCCCGAGTGTAGGCTGAGCTACTCCTCGACGAACTGCCTAAAAACGGTCGGAGTACCTCCTTTTATACCCTGGAGTTACGTAACTATGCGCGTGGCAGTTGGTGGGGGTAGCCAGCTGGCGGGTTCTCGCCTCGTATCGATCGGTGACGCGCTAGCGGAAGATGGTAGAGAGTAGCACGTGGAGAGCTCTTAGTCGGCCATTTTGCAATGAAAACGGTGCTGGGCGTTTAGCCGAGAATATGACCGGAAAGGTTACCGAGAACATTACCGAGAGTGTAAGAGCTCTACACGTATGTGATGGGAGACAATACTGCCCATCACAAATTTATCTAAAAATGAGGCTGAAATCTTGTGCTCTAGACTCAAGGAAAAAAATTTGCTTAAAAATGATGTAAAAATCTCTCATTATCGAAATCGAGAGAAAGGTTTAACTCCATTTTTTTCTAGTCAAGATAGTCTCATTTATTGTAACGATGTAGATGGACTAATGAAGACCATTGGTCATGAACACCAACCAGAGAATTGGCGTTTATTCATTGATTCAAACAAATACAGTTTGAAAGCTGTTCTCTTGCACAATGGAAACAAATATCCATCAATACCCGTTGCTCATGCCATTAATATGAAAGAGTTCTATGATGTCATGAAACATTTACTTTGAAAAATAGATTACGAGCTACATAAATGGTTTATTTGTGGTGATTTAAAAGTAATACGAATCCTCCTCGGATTGCAATCTCGTTATACAAAATATTCTTGCTTTCTATGCAACTGGGACAGCAGAGAACGAGACCAACATTATAACGTTAAAGTTTGGCCATCGCGACAGACGTTAGAACCTGGGAAGATGAACGTTTCTCAAAAATCACTGGTTGATCCCCAAAAGAGCTTTCTACCAGGATTACATATAAAGCTGAGGATCGTGAAAAATTACATCAAAGCGTTGCATTAGAACGGAGAAGCAGGTTTTCTTTTTTTGAAAATGAAATTCCCTAAGCTCAGTGAAGCAAAAATTAGGGAGGGGGTTTTTGATGGACCACAAATCCGACAACTGATGCTGGACTATGATTTTGAAAATAGCTTGACTGAACTTGAGAAACGAACATGTTTTTCAGTGAAAGCTGTTATTAACAATTTGTTAGGAAACAAAAAATCCAGAAACTACAAAAACTTGATCGATAAGATGTTGGAAAACTTCCAAGAAATGAAGGTGAACATGTCGCTAAAAATTCACTTGGACTTCTTCCCAGCAAATATGGGAGCAGTTAGTGATGAACATGGTGAAAAATTTCATCAAGATATCGCTACAATCGAGAAGAGGTACCAAGGTACGTGGAGTGTAAACGCTTTAGGGAACTACTGTTGGAATCTCATGACTGATGAAATAAATGCTCAACATCGTCGAGCATGCAAGAGGAAAAGTTTCTAATAATAAGCAGCGATTTATCATAATTTTCCGACAGAAGCTAATAATTGTTCGCTCTTGAATTAGCAATTGAATCGTGATGCAATAAAATACTAGATACAGTACAATGATTCGCTTCAAGTACGTGTAAGCCGTCAAACTGGCAACTCTGTAGAAAGAGACAACTTCTCTGCTGAGTATCTTTTGAACGGTAATAGCCTGAACCCTGAATTTTTTTTTAATTTCTTTGTAATTAAAAAACAAAGAGAATGGCACCAGGAAAACTAAAAAAAAAATTTTTAAGCAAGATGTTTAGTATTTTATAAAACCACTTTTTTTCGCGTTTTTCTCCGTTTTTTCCGATTATCTCGGCAACCGTACAAGATATCAAAAAAACAAGTACACCGTTCGATTCGGCATTAAAAAGCGTATTGAAATCATATATTGCTTTTGATTGAAAAAATTTTTTACAACCTTTTATCTCATGATTTGTGATTTTTCAAAAAAAAATTTGATTAAATAATCTCGAAAACCTGACGTGCTGGAGAGAAATAGAGGCCAGATACGGATTCAGGACAAAAAACTATTCCGGAAATGACATCTCATTCCGTGAGTACATAGGTCACATTTTGTTGAGCAGTGTTATAGGGTCAGGTCTAAAGGGATAAAGTTTATCATTCAAAATTTTCCAATTAGGCAATTTCTCAGGATAGTCTTTTACTGCCATGAAACGACGTAGATACCATGAAGAATTAACATCCTCAATTAAATTTATTTGTTCTGAATTTTCATACATTCGCGAGAGAGCATCAGGAACATGATGAGAACTACCCTTGCGATGGATAATGTCAAAATCATATTCAAGCAATGATAATGACCATCTAGCTAATCTACTAGTAGGATTTTTAAGATTATGTAACCATTTGAGACTAATGTGATCTGTAATAACCGTGAAATGATATCCTTCTAAATATTCTCTATACTTTTGAATTGCCCAGACTGTTGCTAAATGTTCTAGTTCTGTGGTTGTATAATTTCGTTCAGAAGTCAATAGAGATCGGTTAGCATAAGAGATTACTCTCTCGATTCCATCTATTTTCTGAGTTAATACAGCACCAAGACCTGAAGTACTTGCATCTGTTTGCAATCAAAAGGTATACTAAAGTATGGACAGGTTAGAACGGGAGAATCTGCTAAGCAGTTTCGAATTTGTTCAAAAGCTGAATTTTGGTCATTGGTCCAAGACCAGCGTTGTTTCTTTCGTAAAAGAAGATGTAGATGAGCTACAACTGAAGAAAAATTAGGAATAAACCTTCTGTACCAAGAAGCCATACCTAAAAAACGTCTCAATTCTTTAATATTAGTGGGAACAGGATATTCTAAAATTGGAGCTACTTTATCAGGATTTACAAGTAAACCATTTTCGTTAACCATATATCCCAAATATTTCACTTGAGAGCAAGAAAAATCATATTTTTGAAGATTGAAATTTAAATTGGCATCAGTGATTTTCTTAATCACTTTAGATAGCCATTCCAAATGTTCTTCAAAACTCTCTGTTATGATAATAATATCATCCATATACGCAAAAGCGTGAGGTTCCATTTCTGGTCCAATTAATTTATCAAGTAATCGTTGAAAAGTTGCTGGAGCGTTGGTTAAGCCGAAAGGCATTCTCTTAAAGTGTAAAAGTCCAAGACAAGGCATTGTAAAAGCTGTTTTCTCTACTTTCTTTTTCCATTGGAATATTGTAGAATCCTTTATGAATGTCTAACTTAGAAATGTATTTTGCACTACGAAGCTTGACCAAGATAGAATTTATTCTAGGCAAGGGGTAACCATCTTTTTTAGTGACTGAATTTAACTTTTTAAAGTTTAGACAAAATCGAATAGTACCATCTGGTTTCTTTACTCTAACAATTGGACTTGACCAACCACTATTAGAGGGCTCTATAATATCATCAGCTAACATTTTATTAACTGCAGCAACTATTTCTTCATGGACTTTTGGTGAAACTGAATAGTAGCGTTGCTTTATTGTAGGAATTTTATTTTCTATAAATTGTTTTAGAATTTTAGCTTGATTATCAGTTAATTCATTTCTCCGAATCATTTCATTGAATTCCAATCTTTTAGGATAAAGTCATAAGTTTTAAAAGGATCGTTTTTAAATATCCAATTTCTATTTTCATAGTCAACTGTAATACCAAAAATTTTGAGGAAATCTAATCCTATCACAAAATCTACAGGAAGAGAATTTAATACGCGAATCTTCATTAACCTTGCCTTATTTTGAAGTTCGATTGGAGTAATTAGTTCATCAGAAACCGTTTGAACTGAACCATTAGCAATCTGAACTTCTCCATAATTCTTTTCGATTCTCAAACCTAAATTCTTAATAGTTTCTAAACCTTGTGGTCCAATAAAAGATCGAGAAGCATCACTATCAATCAAGGCTTTAATTTGATTACAAGTTGGACGAGTGACATCCTTTTTACCACACTTGAAACAAAAGATAACCTTAGGTTGTGAACATTCTTATAATCAATGTCCTATTTGTTTACAATTACAACAAGTTATTTCCTTAGATGTTTCATTTTGATTTATTTGATTATTTTCTTGTTTGATTAAGAAAGGGTTAGTAGATCGATTCTTACAAGGGGAGTTATGTTAGTGTCCGACGCCGATTTTTTTATAACTTTACAGGTGAAAAGAGGATCCCCGACTATAAAGAAAAAAAATAATTTTTTGGGCAATCGTTCATATTTAGGGATTGAAATCACCCCTTCTATATTTTTGACTCTTTTACTGTTTTAAGAGGTATCATTGTATTTTCTTTCTTGTTTTTACACAAAATTATTCTAATTGATTCTTTATTACAATAGTAGTTTGAGTTGCAAAAAAATTACCCTCTAGAATACCATAATTCAGAAAATCTACTCCTAGAATGCTTCGCCATACGACATATATAGTTTAAGATTTTGACTTTGTTGCTGCAAATATCATGTTTTGATACTATATTCAATTATGGATCAGCAGAGTTATTCGAAATAACCCCTAAATTATATGCCCTTTAATATTGTCAATAGATAAAAAATATATTTATTAATATACTATTTCTGTAAGTAATGGATTAAAATATATATTTATTTGGGTTGGACAATCAATATTATTATAATATAACTAATTTTTTGTTAATGATGGTACTTGTTCTTATATTAATAAATCTTTGTTATATAAAAAATACCCCTCGAAAACTTTTTATGTTTTGTTTAGCAGTTGATTTTAATAATAATAGATATAACATAACTGTTTATAGAATTTTTATATAGGTTCCGGCACATACATATCTCCATTGAAATTTGTACATACATACACATACCCCTTCGCAACCTTTATTGCTCAAGGCTTTCGAGTTACAATATATCTTTTCCGAAATAAAAAATAAATGTGTAATATGATGAGTGTGTTTTAATTTCAACATTTTTAAGAAGGCGCATAAAATTGTAATCTAATTCTGATTCTAATTTTAATCTAAACCTTTTTTAAATAATAAAATATTAGATGAAATGAAACAATAACAATCGATTTTTAAGGCACAAAGTTTTCACAGAGGTGATATTCTTAGAAAAAGTGTTTTAGGCACATCTTCTTGCACCATGCACATGTTACTACTGCAACATCACCGCAAATATCATAAGAAGGTTCCATATCTTCGTTGAAACAAAAGTCTACAGGGTTGTCAAAACGTGGAGGTCTATTTTCTATATATCCGCTTTTATACCAAGAATATTTGAATACTTCAATAAATCTAGGTGAAGACAATTGATTATGTGTGAGGGACTGAAATTTTATAATATTATTCCTATTATGCAAATTAATATCAGACCTTAAAAGAATAGTAGTATCAGAGATTTTTCGTACGAAATTCTTCCAGATCCTAAAGCCAAACACATCCAAGGGCTGAACTCTCTCAGTTGTGCCTTTTGTTATGGTTTTTAGTGAAAGAATTTTACCTTCTGGTATAGCAGTTTGCACGGTTCGTTCACATTGGCCACTCCATGAATCTAACAATAACACAGAATTTTCTCCTACGTTAGGGAAAAATACATCTTGAAGCCACATTTGCAGTAATTCTGAAGAAAGTTTACCAGATTTAGAGGCTTTCAAATAAATATTGTTTGCCTTAAAAAGTCCTTCTTTTACTTTAGGTCCAAATTGTGCGGACGGTTCATTTAAAACTACAAGAAGGGGTGAAAGTAATCTTTCATAGGCAGATATGGTTGGCTGAATTGTATAGCTATACGTGGTGGAGGGAACCGATTGAACAACATTTTCCACAGTTTTTGTTTCTTGAAAGCTCAAAGTTCTTCCACTTTGTAATTCCAAATTGAAGCCACTTTGATCGGAATTGAAAATGTTGCTTTCCCCATACCTTACAATTTCTGATTTTACATTGTTTTTAAAAACATCGCATTCTTGTTCTATATCTCTAGTTTCATGTAAAGACGAAACAGATATAAATTTTGTGATTTTTAGCGAAACAACGTTATGCACTTTCTTGAATTTCCATACCCACCAACGTGATGCTTTAAACCATGGCATGTCCAATTCCCACTTCTTTTGTAAAGCCCATCTTCGAAGATCTATATTGTAAACTATCATCTTCGAATCAATAGCCTCTTTCAAATTGTCGAAAGTGTATTTTGCAACGTTGTATAGCTTATCTTCTCGATCACCACCACTGTTGACTTGTTCTTGCCATCTTCTCAAATGTCGCTTTGAACGAAGCATCTTGAATCTTTGATGAACGATTGTAAAAGATAAACGCTTTTTCTTCCCAGAATTCCAAAATTCAACAGCTTCTTTTTACATTCTCATCAGAGAATGTATTATATTTGTGTAAAATTTGACCCCCCCATTTTTTGTTATATCTTCACGTTTTGTGACCCCCGGAACCCGAAAAACATGGTTTTACCAATATGTCTGTATGCTGTGTGTGTGTGTGTGTGTGTGTGTGTGGGTGTGTGTGTGCGTCTGTAGATTTTTATTTTTCGTTCACGATAACTTTAGAAAGAATTGACCGATTGGATTGGCCTTTGTTATACTCTTTTAGTGTCCTAAAATGAAGGCCGAGTTCGTTGGCCAGCCATATTTGATAAAAATTAAAAAAGTTAGAGCATTTTGAAAATTCTAAAAAAAAAAATTAATTTAAAGCCAAATAATGCACGATATGATAAAGAGTTAAACGATGAAAAATATATCTTTTTGAAAGCTCTACAGGACTGTCGTCACAATTTTTTGAATTTTCTTGAAAAATCGAAAATTCAAATTTTGAGCCAAATAACGCGTGATACGGAGAAAATTATATGAACGTAATTATTGGTCTTTAAAAGATCTACAAATTCTTCCTCGACCATTTTTTAATATAATGATTAGTTTTTGTTTTAATCAGCAAAAATATTTTTTAAAAAAATTTTAACGCAAACCTCAATGAAACATAGTGTGAAGCGCGAGTACTGTGATGAGAATGTATTCCTTAAGGTCGATATAACCTTAAGTAAATTAGTTTTCTTCTTCATTTAAAATATAGCAGCAATGATATTTTAAATGAATTCAAGCGCACGAAGTGTGATGAGAATGTGTGCTCACAATGGCACCCCTAGTTTATAGTCGAAATTTACTCTCTCTTACTACATCATGAATCTTTACCTCCTCAGGTGTTATTTCAGAAGCTTTAACGCCAAGTTTTTCCGCATTGAACGTTATTGTCAATAACGATATTATATTTAACGGATTGTTCATCATTTTATGTTCTAAAACTTTATACAATAATTTGTGCAAATTTGTAACTGAACAAATGTTTTTTTCTGACGCTTTATATACATGCCTGATAATTTTATATGTGCGCACTTATTATTACAAATGCCAAAATGATAATGCATTTATCATATCACACACTCAACTTGTAAACAGGCTACATTTAGTTTTTTTTTCTTTTCATTTATTTTTGGTACATTTATTTTTTATTTCGGAGAAGATATATTGTAACTCGAAAGCCTTGAGCAATAAGGGTTGCGAAGGAGTATGTGTATGTATGTACAAATTTCAATGGAGATATGTATGTGCCGGAACCTAAATAAAAATTCTATAAACAGTTATGTTATCTCTATTATTATTAAAATCAACTGCTAAACAAAACATAAAAAGTTTTCGAGGGGTATTTTTTATATAACAAAGATTTATTAATATAAGAACAAGTGCCATCATTAACAAAAAATTAGTTATATTATAATAATATTGATTGTCCAACCCAAATAAGTATATATTTTAATCCATTACTTACAGAAATAGTATATTAATAAATATATTTTTTATTTATTGACAATATTAAAGGGGTATATGGCATATAATTTAGGGGTTATTTCGAATAACTTTAATGATCCATAGTTGAATATAGTATCAAAACATGATATTTGCAGCAACAAAGTCCAAAATCTTAAACTATATATGTCGTATGGCGAAGCATTCTAGGAGTAGATTTTCTGAATTATGATATTCTAGAGGGTAATTTTTTTTGCAACTCAAACTACTATTGTAATAAAGAATCAATTAGAACAATTTTGTGTAAAAACAAGAAAGAAAATACAATGATATCTCTTAAAACAGTAAAAGATTCAGAAATATAGAAGGGATGATTTCACCCTCTAAATATGAACGATTATCCAAAAAATTATTTTTTTTTATAGTCTGGGATCCTCTTTTCACCTGCAAAGTTACAAAAAATCGGCGTAGGAAAACAACCTAACTCCCCTTGTTAGTAATGCAGTGACAGGCTACCTCCTGCTGTGAGGGTTTAGTCCTTGCCTGACCTTACTTGATATTGCCCCGTAAGGTTCATTTTACTGCACTTCACTTTTTTACAGCCTTTTCTTCACATGTACCCTTTATTCCCGAAAATACTCTTGCGCTGACTGGCTGTTAAAAATTTTTTTTCACTTAAAAACCCCTCCCTTGGAGGCGTGCTTATCATACTTCTGTCTCTCTCGCACCCTCAGCTCGGAGTTCCCACGGGTGTACACAGCCATCTTAAGTGTTAGCCCTTACTCTAGCAACCCAACTCTGCGTGAGAATCTTGCCGTTGTCCTCCGAATAATAGAGACGCAAGCGATAACCTTTATTTCTTCTCTTGCCTTCTCAACTGAGAAGTAGTGTAAGTGTTTAGTATCCATTTTATGTATTTTTTCATTATTTTTATTTGCAATAAATTGTATTTTATCCAAATCTATATATATTTTATTTGAGTAACACAATTCGCATAGAATTTCTAGTGACAACGAAACCACAATAAAAATAAAGTCAGGCCTTACCACCCTGACAAAAATAACAAACTCATCCTCCCTTAGCCTATTTTAATAAAACATCTACCCTTCGCTCGGGCCGTAACAATACTATTTAAAGAAAAAAATAAAACAATAGGTTTTAGTTTGTAATACAATTAAAACAATAGGTTTTATTTTGTAATATTATTTAAAAAAGAAAAATTTAAACAATAGATTTTCGTTCGTAATACAGTATAGGTTTTTCGTTTGTAATATATTATCGGTTTTCGTTTTTTAAATATATTAAACATGAAAAATTTACACAATAGATTTTCATTTCTAATACATTATCGGTTTTGATTTGATATACATTAAACATATGTAGTATTAAAAAAAAAAAACATTAATGGATTAAATTAAGTGGATAAAATATACTAAATTTTATTTTTCGTGGTGACAATATTTCTTGGCGCCGTCTTTTCTCGTACTGTTGGGTCCACCAGGGCTGTTGTTAAAAAATTCTTCCTTCTCTGCAGTGACACTGGAGGAGGAGGAGGAGGAGGAGAAATGTAATCTGCGCTCGAGGTGGTCGTGCCTCTAGCAGGTGTGACCACACAGTTTGTGTTACTCTCTGAAAGAAAAAAATAATAATAATACTTTGCTCAATTTAATATTATTTTATTATTATTGAAATTAAAAATTTTAATTTACCTCTTTTCTCATTCCCTCAGCGGAGGGAACCTGCTGCGCTCGAGGTGGCAGTGGCTGCGGTGGTGGTCGTGACGCTGGCAGAGGTGGCCAGGCAGTTTGTGTTGCCATCTGAAACAAGAAAAAATAATAATTTGCTTAATTTAATATTGTTTTTTTTAATATTATTTAAATTTGATTAATTTAATATTATTTAAATTAACAATTTTAATTTACCTCTTTCTTCATTCCCTCCGCTGAGGGAACTTGCGCTCCAGGTGACAGTGGCTGCGGTAGAGGTGGTGACCCTGGTAGGGGTGGCCAGGCAGTTTGTGTTTCCATCCGAAAAAAAAAATAATTTGATTAATTTAATATTTTTAATATTATTTTAATAGTAGCTAAATTTACCTCTCTTCTTTCATTTGGAAAGCTGCTGAAGCAGCTGTGACAGCAGCACCGACATCTGTGGCGGTGGTAAGGCACGTGACACTTGTATAACGACAGTCTCAGCCTATAGGGACTTTCGGCCTCTGAGTGCCGCCAAAATCTAACACCCAACAAAATTTTCTAAAAAGGCACAACATTTTTTAAAGCCAGTTAGGGCGCCAGGTATCTCTTGAAACCGCCAAAATTTTTATTCTCGAAATCTTAAATTCGACTTTAACTGTTAAAAATCTTTAACCTTTCAATCTAGCTCAGATGGAGAGGGATTTCGTGGGGGCGCAGAAACAAATCAAACTCAACATGGTAAATTATTAAAAGAGAAAAACCAGAATTTATTATAAAGAGACATGAGGTGAGATAGTGTACAGTGTTTGAATTTTATGGATGAAATGAGAAGCAAAAAAGGAAAGGTTATTACAATTTGATTATTCCTTAGTTTGAAAGTCACGGAAATCAGAATAATCGCTATAGACGATATTATACATTGTCCTCACAATGGTTTATAACCTTGGATCTAATTATAACCAAATGACGTAATCATTCTAGTCGAATCTAACGTTACATCAAATCGAATAAAGATTTCATTTCCAGAAGCTCGAAACTTTTTCATTTAAATTACTAGAAAAACAAAATCTCTAAATCTACTCTGTAATCAGAGTTCTCGAATTATTCTGAGTTTAAATAAATTTATACATCAAACGCGAAAATGTGCAAAATGGCGAGAAGCCTTGACATGAGCGTTGACTCAACAATAAAAACTTATATATTACACAATTTGTTCTGAATTGAACGTCTCAGTAATTATCATTCAGATAACTAATATGTTAGCTTTAATACTCGTCTGCCAAACTATGCTATGCCATCATATGGGCGTTGGCTGAGTGTTATATAACTCTAAATCTCGAAATTTTTACACTAAAAACTCAACTAGGAGAAAAACATAGTTTGCGGACGCCTACCTAACCTTCCGAGAACCCGGATACGAGAATTGAAGCAATCTCTTTGGCAATGAAAGTATCGAAACTGTCTCTCTGCAAACACTATAATTTTCTCTCAAAACACAAAAAAAGAACTTAAGTTTACACGGGAACAGCCAGCACGGAACTGAGTGTTCTTGGAGCTGTCCGTCTGAGCGCGCAGTCGCAGTTTCGTAACTAGCGTTACTCCGAGAGCTGCTGTTCCCTGGTGGGTGAAAAGATAGCTAGAATCCAGCAGAAGGACTGTGGAAGTGGAAATACCGCTAACCATTATGGCTGCGTCCACGTATTTTCACAGGTCATGTGTCTTTTCATAACAGATGTAGAACGGTGTAAATTTTATACGATTTAAGTGGTTTATATTGTCTACATTGTTGGAAAATGATTAAAATTATAAAGATGTATGTGACTGGCACATCTCAGACTGTAAATAACTCCTCTCGAGACATATACATAGCTGAAACAATTTAAAGTTTGTGTTCATCGGAAAGCCAGGCAGACGGCAAATACAGGATAAAAACAAAATAGCGGTATGATTATGCTTAAATCTAATTAGTTTGTGACGAGCAATACTGTCGCCCGTCACATACGTGCAAAGCTCTTACACGTTCCGCAATGTCCTCGGTAACATTCCCGGTCACATTCGCGGCTAAATGCCCATTACCGCTCTCATCACAAAATGGCCGACTAAGAGCTCTGCACGTGCTACTCTCAACCGTCTTCTGCCAGCGCGTCACCGATCGATACGAGGAAAGAGCTCGCCAACATGGCTACCCCCACCAACTACCGACCGTAAGATTAAGTAACGCCAAGGTATATAAGCAGGCGCTCCGACCAATTCGGAGCAGTTCGTCGAGGAGTAGCTCAGCCTACACTCGGGGAACTGACTGTTCTCTCTGCTAGAGGGTGCAACCATAGCAGAGCGTGTGATGCCTACGACGACAAACAGGCGCGAAATTTAAATAGTTCAATTTGCGGTTCGGGCTGTAAAGGACAAAAGTCCTCCCCGCGTTGTGCTGAAATAATTAAAGAAAGGGATTTGGAATTTTAAGTTAAATAAAATTGAGAAAACGCCAATTTACTAAACGAAAAGAATTCTAAATTTATTTTAGAGGAGTTTACATGAGAAGAACCGCGTGGATTTGAAGTTAGTGTCTAACTGAAGATCTTCGCCCACGCAGGAGCGTCCTTTGGGTCCTCGCCCCTCCACTTAGAGGGTTGGGCCTTTCTATATCTAAGATTCCTCCCCTAAATGTCTTAAAAGCTACAACTCTTATTTCTAGTCTCCTGATACATACAAGTTTATTTTCTACGTTTAAATCTTCAATTATATATCTTATTTTTGGTTACATTATTGCTTTGGTTTTATTAATCTAATATTTTATCTACTATATTTATTATTACTCTGTCTTTTAACGTTTTAAATTGATCTTCTTACATTTAATATGTAACTGGTTTTTCCTGCCCAAACTATTTGCCTAATGATAACTAAAACTTGCTAATTCCTTCCTTTATCTATATACTTAGTACTGAAATTCGCTTTTTATATACATAATCATCTCATTAATTGATTCCTAATCAAATTATTATAGCTATAACAATTATACTTAATATCTATGATTTGTATTCATTAATAGTCCAATTCTATGTGATCTTGCGATCACAGAGAATTGAATTTGTTTCATTCTAAATTCTAGTGTATAATATTAAAAAGAGAAAGTCGCCATGCGTTTCATCCTCAGTCTCAGAATTCTATAGTTTTTGCGTAGTATCTTGAAATTCGAAGAGCGTTTATTACTTAAGTTGACGAAACCCAGGACTCTCACTTTCGAATTACTAGAACCGATATAAAAACTAGCTTTTGTCGAAAGGCTTTCTACTATTTTTACGACTTACATCTGTTAAACAGATTTGACTGTACTTTGGTTTTTAGCCCGCACAGAATGTCTTTTGTTTCCTGAACTCAAGTGGTTCTAGGAACGAAACTCATAAAATAGTCGAAAACTCGGGACTTTCCGCTCGTAAATTAACCCTGGGAATTTCCATTCCTTTACAAGAGACTATTTCTTTAATTTTCTAAAAGGAACTAACGTGGGATTATTCGTGGGAAATTTTAGATCAAAATAAAGTTGGAATATTAATTTGAATTATCGCGCGAAGGGCTGTTGTACAACGATGAATGTAGGAACTAAATCCACATTCATCACAGAGCGAACGGGACCGACCTGGACATCTTCTTCAAGTTGGGTTCACCAGGTGTGCGACTGGAAGGTGCAACTACAGCCGTACACCTGGCAAAAGGTTTCACGATCAGAGGGCGCAACCATGGCCGTGAATCCTGAGCTGACCTGGGGCAAGACCGACCTAGACAGACTCTCCAGGTGAAATCCACCAGGTGTGCGACTGGAAGGCGCAACTACAGCCGTACACCTGGCAAAGGGACCCACGACTAGAGGGCGCAACCATAGCCGTGAATCCCGGACGGACCTGGAGACAATACGTAACCGACGAAACATCTTCCTCGAATATGTTAGGTTTCACCAGGTGTGCGACTGGAAGGCGCAACTACGACCGTACACATGGCTAAGGTATTCACGACTAGAGGGCGCAACCATAGCCGTGAATCCTTAACTGACCTGGGGATGTTACCTGACCGACCGACAACCGACAGACCGCGGAAACCTGGTTTGCCCTGCAAACGTCTAGATAGACAACTACTACACCTCCCTCACCCCTCTCTCTCCCGCTCCGTACCGTATACCGTCTAGAGAGAGAGACGGGTCCAGGAGAAGACGCTCGCCTCGTTCTACCGACGACGACGCGCATGCGCATCACCGTTTTCATCGCTTAATATTCCGCAGGTACCGACGTCAGACTACACCGCTGATGTACACACTCGCTCACTCACTCGCTTCTCTCTCTCACACGCAACCATACGCACCGTACGCGTACCTCTCAATAGCAACATATTCTCTCGCTCATACGCACCGTACAGATACCTCTCAATAGAAACCGTTCTCTCTCACAGAAATATAAAGTCGCATACTTCACACATTCACACCGTATATTGTAACCGCGATTACACACGCACCTACATTTAATATGTATTCATCCCACATATACACGCATTTACACACACACACACTATAGACAAAATACACCGTCACACTCACACTTAGCTCATAATTCAGAATTGTAAGTTTATAGGAAGAAATATAACATTTTGCTACTTTTGTTAATTAAATATTCTAGTTGCTTTTATTTTGCCCTTAAAATCGACCCTGGCTTGACTGAAGCGTCCGGTAGGGCAAAAGGGAGGCTTCACCACTTTCCATGTAAAATAACCCACCGTCACATGGCGCCCGAACAGTTTAGACCCGTTTTTTTTTTATTATTTTATATGTTTTACCGACTCGTGAGAGAGAGAGAGCGAGAAATCGCCTGCGACCCCATCCTGGCACTGCCCTGGCTGTCCGATCGTGGCGACCCGTCTCTGAACTGACCTGGTGGATCGTTTTCGGGCCGACCACTCTCACCGTCCGTACCGCTTACCGCTTACCGAGGGTGACCGGTTCCTGGGCGGTTTCCTGGCTCACTAGGGGGCCCGCGCTGCGGCCGTATAGCCACGAATGGCATGTTTATTCTATTAAGAAATTGGTGTCGCAGAGCGCACGCGTTCCCCTTCCACAAACAAATACCCCCACTTTCTTACTTTTTGGGTATATAAGGGGGCACTCAAACCAAGTTCAGTCAGTTCTCTTAGCTCTTCGAGACAGTGAACAAGCCTCTGGACACCGCCAAGCTTTCCGTACCGTAGTCTCAGCTAGAGAAAATTTACCGCAACATCATTTTACCGTTTTACTTTATTACCGCTAGTCAGCGTGCTTTTCGTCGCTGAGTAATTACCACCGCTTCTGAATCATCATGCCTGGAGTAGCATGGGTCTACGAGCTCCACAAAGAAGACCTCCAGGACGAGTTACGACGTTTTGGCCTCGACCCAACCGGGGCAGTAGCGGTTCTCCGCCAACGGTTGGTTGCTTTCGTTAGGGCCCACCCCAACTTATTCGAACAGAAGCCAGCCGACCCCGAAGAATATGAGGAAGACTTGGACAGAACAATCGATCTAGAGGCCCTGCAGGAAAAACTAAACAGGCTTCAACACCCAACATCTTCACCACGGCCACCGACAAATGCCTCCGCCGCAGCTCCACCTGTCGAAGATCCGAATCTTACAGGAATACATGATCGAACTGCACCGCCATACATCACACAGTTCAATCTTCGCGACGTCATGCAGGACCTAGAGGTCAATACTCCGTCAACGAGGATTCTCGACCAAATGCGCAAATGAAATTGCCACTTCGACGGCAAGAATGTCTACAGTTTCTTGGAGCGGCTCAAAGAATTGCAGAGGGCATACAACTATTCAGACGACCAGATCCTAAGGGGGTTCCCAGAACTGCTGAAAGGAGACGCGCTGCTCTGGTACAGGAACTGCGCAACCGATATAAAACTCTCTGCCAGAGCTGGAACTCGCTTTACGAAGATTCTATCTTCCACCGTCAGAACTCCGCCAATTAGATTAACAGATCTATAATCGACACCAAAGGATCAACGATAAGGGACTACGTCAATTCCCTCTTAACACTGATAAGAGGACGTGGAGGTTTCTCATAGGAAAGAACAATGGATATATTATATTATAACATGCAAGCGGTATTCAGACTATTCATCCGTCGCTCGGACATAAACACACCAGACGAACTAATCAGTAGGGTCGAAGAGATTCTGGAAGTCCAGAACCAACAGATCGCGGAGTCTCGATCTGAACAAAAGTCGGCTTCTCGAACATCCAGACAACAAACGGCCAACATCACGCCGGCCTATGACCCTGCTTTAACCTGCTGGCGCTGCAAAGAAAGAGGCCACCCTAGACGCTTCTGCCGAAACCCTGGTAAAAAGTTCTGTTCTCAGTGCGACAAAGACGGAATTCTAACCCGAGAGTGTCCATACCGGAAACAGGGAAACGAGAGGAGGGCCGGGCCAAACTAGGCTCAACCCCGTTTCCATACATCTCACCATCAGAGGAGACACGGATTTTTATCTCGGTAAGAATCAACCACTTAACTTTTAAAACCCTCTTTGATCCAGGATCCGTTTGCTCATACGTAAACAAGCAAACGGCCGACAGTCTCATGCCCCAGGGTTGGGAACAGCGCGAAGGTGACACTATCGCCATAATAGCCGACGGTACAGAAACACCGATAGGAAGTTGTCTTACCGGCCAACTGTCAGCAATGGGCAAGGAAATCGAAGCTGAAGTATCCATACTTCCAAACCTTCACCATCAAATACTTTTAGGCATTGACCTTTTATCTCTTCTAGGCCTGAAAATCCGCTTTAACAAACGCAAGATTTTCCCACCACACCGTAAACGGGAAATCTGCACCGTCAAAGGACCCATACCTATGAGCCATTTAAGGTCAGAAGAAAGAGAGACTGCCCAAAAATTCCTAGCCGAACAAATTAGTCGCCTGACTTCCGTCAAGGGTGTCACACCACTAGCTGAGCACAACATCTGCTTAATCGACCCAACTCCGTTAAAGCAACGCTATCGCCCACGAAATCCGGCCATCCAGGAGATCATAGACAAGGAGGTGAACGAAATGCTCAAGAAAGGAGTGATACGCCCATCGAACAGCCCATGGAGCTCACCGATCCTTATCACTCGCCGTAAAGATGGCAGAGCGAGGTTTCGCATCGATTTCCGAAGGTTAAACCAAGTATCGAAGAAGGATGCCTATCCTATACCTCAGATAAACGCCATACTGGATAAGCTTCGAGGGGAAAAGTATTTGTCGTCCATCGACCTTAAAAATGGCTACTGGCACGTTCCGTGGACCGAAGAGAGCAAGCCACTCACAGCATTTACCTTCCCAGGACGAGGACTATTCGAATTTAACGTAATGCCGTTCGGGTTACACACCGCACCTTCTACATTCCAGAGACTTCTAGGCAGGATAATCACACCCGACATGGCCCCGCAAGTCTTCGCCTATCTCGATGATATCGTTGTTTGTACTAGGACATTCAAAGAACGCATCGACCTCCTACAAAAGATCTTTGAAAGGCTCTACGAAGCCAAGTTACGACCTAATCCAGACAAATGCGATTTCTTCAGATCTTCACTCCACTATCTCGGCCACGTCGTTGATGAAGAAGGCCTGCACACCGAGCCGGAGAAAGTTGCTGCAATCCAGAACCTCACACCACCTCGAAACATCAAGGAAGCACGCAGGTTCTTGGGGCTCATCTCTTGGTACCGCCGATTCATCAAAGATGTCTCTCGCGTGGCAGCACCACTTCACCAACTGCTAAAGAAAAAGGATCAGTGGCAGTGGACCGAAGAACACCGGAAGGCCTTTGATGAACTCAAAAGACGGCTCACGTCAGCACCGATCCTGGCATGCCCGGATTGGACCAAAGAGTTTATCTTGCAAACAGACGCAAGTAAATAAGGCCTAGGAGTCGTACTAACACAAATGGATGGCAACACCGAAAGAATAATTGCTTACGCAAGCCACGCAGTAAATCAGGCCGAAAGTGATTATTCCGAAACCGAACTGGAATGCCTGGCGGTAAAATGGGGAATATGGAAGATAAGGGATTATCTCGAAGGCTACCATTTTGTCGTCGTCACCGACCATCTGTCGTTAAAATGGCTAGGAAAGATCGACAACCTATCAGGACGTCTTGCACGATGGGCCGTGGAATTAAGTCAATGGGACTTCGAAATAAGTTACCGACGTGGTGCTGACAACGTCATCGCCGATACACTATCAAGACAGCCATACGAGACTTGCGCCATCGACTCAAAAAAGGATGAAGATTGGTATCAAAAAAGATACGAAGCCGTCCTGAAAGATCCGACCGGAAACCCAGAATACTGCATCCGCAACAACCGCTTATACCGACACATACTGCATACTCTGGATTTCAACGACTACCGTCAGGGCGAGAATGGCAGACCTGCGTACCGCGCTCAGAACAACGAACGGTCCTCCGGGAAACCCATGACGATCCAAAGTCCGGACATCTCGGAGTCGCTAAGACTCTTTCCTGCTTGGCAAGGCACTACTACTGGCCAGAAATGCTCAGGATGGGAGCCCAACACGTCAGGAATTGCGAAAGTTGCCAAAAGTTCAAAGCCCAACAACAAGCACCCGCCGGTTTTATGCACGCAACCAACATCGAGAGACGCTGGGAAATGGTCTCCGTCGACCTCATCGGGCCACTACCACGCTCCTCGACCGGAAATACCTGGTTCTGAGCGATGCAAGACTGCTTTACCAAGTGGATCGAGCTACGCCCCTTGAAGAAGGCAACCAGTCCAGCAATAACAACCGCGATCAAAGACCATATCTGCTTACGTCATGGCTGCCCTAACATGATAGTCACCGACAACGGACGACAGTTCATCGGGAAAGAACTGAAAGCCCTACTAAAGTACATACACATTGAGCACCGTTTAACACCACCATATACTCCTCAGTGCAACCCAGTAGAACGGGTAAATAGGGTTATAAAAACCATGATCGCGCAAAACATCCAGAAGTCGCTAAAGACTTGGGACACCCGCCTCCCTGAGCTTCAGTTTGCCTCAATAGCAACACATTCTCTCGCTCATACGCACCGTACGCATACCTCTCAATAGAAACCGTTCTCTCTCACAGAAATATAAAGTCGCATACTTCACACATTCACACCATATATTGTAACCGCGATTACACACACACCTACATATAATATGTATTCATCCCACATACACACGCATTTACACACACACACACTATAGACAAAATACACCGTCACACTCACACTTAGCTCATAATTCAGAATTGTAAGCTTATAGGAAGAAATATAACATTTTGCTACTTTTGTTAATTAAAGATTCTTGTTGTTATTTGTTTTGCCCTTAAAATCGACCCTGGCTTGACTGAAGCATCCGGTAGGGAAAAAGGGAGGCTACACCCCTCTCCATGTAAAATAACCCACCGTCACAAGTTTTATACTTAATCTAGTTTAACTCTCTCACATTCATACTACATTCATACACTTACCAGGTGTGTAAATATGAAACCGGAATTTACCAATAGATGGCTCTACCTGTCTATGTAGTTACCGAAAAACCGAAACAGTGGCCCCATCTTGTTGTTCACATCTCTGACAAAGATTTTTGACTCACAACAATACAAGTTTCATTACAATAGTATAGTTAGTAATAGCGTTAAAAATGTCAAAATTTGTGCCCGGAAAGTTTGATTTGCGGACAGCATTGATTTTCTGTTACCATCTGAAGAAAACTGCTGCAGAATCGCATCGAATGCTTGTCGAAGCTTACGGTGAGCATGCTCTTGGTAAGTCACAGTGCTTTGAGTGGTTTAAAAAATTTTAAAATGGCGATTTTGACGTAAGAAACGAAGAAGGTGGAAAACCACCAAAAAGTTTGAAGACAGCGAATTGCAAGCATTGTTGGATGAGGATGATGCTTAAACGCAACAACAACTCGCAGATCAATTAAATGTGCCACGAGAAGCCGTCTCCATACGTTTGAAAGCCATGGGAAAGATCCAGAAGGTGGGAAAACGGGTTCCACATGAACTGAATGAAAGACAGCATGAAAACCGAAAAACCACTTGCGAAATGCTGCTCACCAGGTTCAAAAGAAAGTCATTTCTCCATCGAATTGTGACTGGCGATGAGAAATGGATATATTTTGAGAATCCTAAACGTAAAAGATCATGGGTAACTCCGGGAGAACCATGGACATCGACTGCAAGGCCAAATCGCTTTGGACGGAAGACAATGCTTTGTGTTTGGTGGGATCAGAAGGGTGTCATATATTATGAGCTGCTAAAACCTGGAGAAACCGTTAATACTCAACGCTACCAACAACAAATGATCGATCTGAATCAGGTTTTGCGTGAAAAACGACCAGAATATGAAAAAAGGCAACAGAAAGTGATTTTGCTTCATGATAATGCACCATCACACACAGCAAAACAGGTTAAGGAAACGATTGAGGCATTTAGTTGGGAAATACTTGCGCATGCGGCTTACTCACCAGACATGGCTTCGTCCGATTACTACCTATTTGCATCGATGGGACACGCACTTGTTGAGCAGCGCTTCACTTCTTACGAAAATGTACGAAAGTTGCTCGATGACTGGTGTGCCTCGAAAGAGCAACAGTTTTTTTTGCGTGGCATTCACCAATTGCCAGACAGGTGGGAAAAATGTATAGCTAGCGATGGAGCATACTTTGAATAAAATATTCTTTATCATTTTTATACTATAAAAGTGTATTTTTTATACAAAAATTCCGGTTTCATATTTACACACCTGGTATGTCCATTTGAGTCTCTACTGGCTGTTCTGTTTTAGTTCCCGATTAGATAAATCAATCTGGGAAGAGGATCAATAATGTGTTAAAAATCCACCACGTTACAACACCCCCACACAGACTGACAATAATGGGTTGAAAAGCCTGCAAGCGTCAGCAATCCGATCTCCCAGAATACCAAAATTTCACTTTAGTTAAACTCGAGCATTTAATATTCGATTTTAATCTTGGAAACTGAGTATATCATCGTGCGAGATCTAAGTATTTGGCATGTTAAGTAGCGAGAATTAGTATGTGGTTGAGGCATGATAAGAGTTGATGCATGATAGACAGAAAAATGAACACAACATGAAACAGACATGATCTATAGTTCGTGGAGTTTGACTGTAACTGTATAATAGAGGAATTGAATGTAACAGATCTCTAACTAAGTTATGCAAACTAAATTTTGTGTTTTTCTCCGAAACTATGACAAAACTCAACGAGGAAATTTAACTCGAAAGATTCAAAAGATTACTCTTTTACAAATTATGGTAACAAATTCCGTGACTCAAGTAAAATAACTATTGACAAAATGATAAGAACAATCCATAATACGGGCTAGAAGCCAGGAGAAATTGATTGGATGGAACTAGAGCAACACTAAACGGATTCCATTTACTAATCGTTTGACACTTCCATGTCTATTAGACTTGAGCAAACTTAGCAAAACGAATAAAAAGAAATCAACATACGCTGAAAAGGTACGGTACTTTAACTAATCTGTGTCCTCAAAATACTCGAAAACTAAATGAGCACACTAATCTAAACTGTACAACCTAACTCTAAACTGTATAACTCCATTCTACTAACTAAACGAATTGATCCTAAGCTGCAGTCTGACTTATTTATAATCTGACTTAACAGTACGAAACGGCAAAATTGACTTACAAACTAACTGAATGAATGACGGAACGAATAACGAGACGGCAAAAGCGAAATATGAGACTGATCTAGATTTAATACGGCAGAAGTAGTAGAAGTGTCTGTCGAATGATAAATTCTATAGTTTCGGTTGGCTACGGCCCGAGAAGGTAGGAATGACGATTCAAGGGGTAAATGTGGCCCAATCTCTCCTTTCCTCCAAGCTAACGAACATTTAGGGCATTGGCTAAGTTTGGTCCCTGGATTGCCGCATCCGTAGCAAAATATTCCTCTCTCAAAAGGACACAGCGAATATCGGTGTCTTCCGACATGACAATTCCAACACTTATGTGGCGGCGCTCGAGTCAAGGGTTTGCAGAACTCGCTTCTTTGCGTTTTGTGTGCTGAAGGGGAGCATAACGCAGGTGAAGGTTCTGGGTTTGAAAACCTACTAAGTGTTTCCGAGACTCTTTTCGCTGCTCTGGATTCGGGAATTGGAGATGTAGGTTTTATAGAAGGTTCGTTGCTGCAAATCCCAATATCCAGATTTCTTCTTTGACATCTTATGGAAGATCTAGATAAATCATTTACTGGCGTAGCATCGGGTTTTGTTTCGGAATTAACATCGATGGTGTTGTTTCAGAGAAGACCTTTGTTGGATTTCTCCGGCGAACTTTTTTTGTTTTAGCGTTCTTTTTGGAGATGTTTCCGTTTACCCTCTTAGCTGAACAAGTTTCTGAACTTGGGATTTCCTCTAAACGCTTGACGTCAGAGACGGTAACATTCGAAGACTGAATGGCACCAACCTGTAAAAAGTCTGGGCCAACTTCTTGACCATCATATGAGTGCCATATTCCTTCTCCTACTCTCCATAATCTGTGTTTAAATCTAATATCAGAATCGAAAAGCTCCGCGAAATCTTGACCAAATAGGACTTCGCAATCGAAAGTCGGAGCGAAACGGATCTCTAATGGTTTACTAATTCCTAAAAATTCTAAGTCTAAAATTGCTTGTCCAGCAGTTTCCTCTATAACGCCGTTAGGGTACATAATCCCTGGGCGTACCTGATTCGCTAATTTCTCTAAAAGATCACTAAATTTTCCAAACGCTGGCTTGCCTACATAAGTACAGCAAGAGCCTGGATCAAAGAGTTTTGTTGGATCTGTCTTCGGTTCAGGTCCCACCGCTGCAATCGGGAGATTCGGTGCATAGGCGGCCTGGTTACCAACCGGATAATCACTAAACTTATTTGACACTGTAGGTGTCAGAGGAAAACTGGAACTAGAATTAGACGATATCTCATAAGTAACAAAACTACTGCAAGGATTTAACAGGTTTTGTTGCGGAACGGAAGAAAAATTCAATTCTGCGCATTGATTGGTCGAAATCGGATCATTATTATGAAAATAGGGCTCCAAAGATGGATTTTTATTGGATGGTTGAGCAGTAACATAACTCGCATTTAAATTCGAATCTCTATCTAGTAATGAATATGAGACGAAATCGCCAGACTCAACACTAACATCGCGTTCAAATCCTAAATTAGTGCCTAAATCTTCCGTAGGTAACACACAAGTTTCTTTAGAACATGTTGGACCTTGGAAAGATGATGATGTCATAGAATCGATAACTGATACGCTGGATTGTTCATCCTGAAACTTAGACGGAAGGGTTGTACAAGTGTCTACAGAATTGGCGAAAGTTACGTCATCTACACTTTTTCCCATTATAAACGTTTCATTCGATACGGCAGGACCTACTGAGGTGATAACATTGGATGTGTCACACAATTGTTCGGACACAGTGGAAGGTTTGACCTTACCTTTGTCCTCAAATGTCGTACCTAGATGCCGGTAATTCAGGTAGTAATTTACCAAGCCCAAACGCATCGCTGAACGACCACCAAACACTTGAAATCTGAAATATTTCAGTGTGGTACGCAGCTCATGTATTGTTAATGAGCATACCCATTTTATCACAACATCTGGAGTTTCAGCCCATAACTTATCAACGTTAATCCCTGAAATCTCCATATTCAAGAAAATATGATAAAATCTCAAAATTCACAAATAAAAATCGGTACAAGTTGCAAAACAAATATAATAATCGAACCCACAACAGTGTAACACTCAATGACGTATTAATAATGAGCAATGAGGTTAGGGTCGATTGTGTTCGTGAAATACTGAAATGTGTAGTTATGCGAGAGAAACCAAAATGAGTCAGAAATGATATGCTGAAAGGGAAAAAGAAAAGAAAATAAATGTCCCTAGTTTGATTCGCCTCGGGCCCCACGTTGGGCGCCAAAAATTTATAACGACAGTCGCAGCCTATAGGGACTTTCGGCCTCTGAGTGCCGCCAAAATATAACACCCAACAAAATTTTCTAAATAGGCACAACATTTTTTAAAGCCAGTTAGGGCGCCAGGTATCTCTTGATACCACCAAAATTTTTATTCTCGAAATCTTAACTTCGAATTTAACTGTTAGGCAAACTTTACCCTTTCAATCTAGCTCAGATGGAGAGGGATTTCGTGGGGGCGCAGAAACAAATCAAACTCAACATGGTAAATTATTAAAAGAGAAAAACCAGAATTTATTATAAAGAGATATGAGGTGAGATAGTGTACAGTGTTTGAATTTGATGTATGAGATGAGAAGCAAAAAAGGAAAGGTTATTACAATTTGATTATTCCTTAGTTTGAAATTGACGGAAATCAGAATAATCGCTATAGACGATATGATACATTGTCCTCACAATGGTTTATAACCTTGGATCTAATTATATCCAAGTGACGTAATCATTCTAGTCGATTCTAACGTTACATCAAATCGAATAAAGATTTCAATTCCAGAAGCTCGAAACTTTTTCATTTAAATTATTAGAAAAACAAAATCTCTAAATCTACTCTGTAATCAGAGTTCTTGAATTATTCTGAGTTTAAATAAATTTATACATCAAACGCGAAAATGTGCAAAATGGCGAGAAGCCTTGACATGCGCGTTGACTCAACAATAAAAACTGATAGATTACACAATTTGTTCTGAATTGAACGTCTTACTAATTATCATTCAGAATTCGTATCGGGAAAATACATTTTTCAAATTAAATGCTCAAAACATACTTAAGGAAAACTAATAGCTTTAATACTCGTCTGCCAAACTATGCTATGCCATCATATGGGCGTTGGCTGAGTGTCATATAACTCTAAATCTCGAAATTTTTACACTAAAAGCTCAACTGGGAGAAAAACATAGTTTGCCTACGCCTACCTTACCTTTCGTGAACCCGGATACGAGAATTGAAGCAATCTCTTTGGCAATGAAAGTAACGAAACTGTCTCTCTGCAAACACTATAATTTTCTCTCAAAACACAAAAAAAGAACGTAAGTTTACACGGGAACAGCCAGCACGGAACTGAATGTTCTGGGAGCTGTCCGTCTGAGCGCGCAGTCGCAGTTACGTAACTTGCGTTACTACGAGAGCTACTGCTCCCTGATGGGTGAAAAGAGAACTAGAATCCAGCAGAAGGACTGCGGAAGTGGAACTACCGCTAACCATTATGGCTGTGTCCACGTATTTTGACAGCTCATGTGTCTTTTCATAACAAATATAGAACGGTGTAAACTTTACACGATTGAAGTGGTTTATATTGTCTACATTGTTGGAGAATTATTAAAATTATAAAGATGTATGTGACTGGCACATCTCAGACGGTAAATAACTCCTGTCGAGACATATAAATAGCTGAAACAATTTAAAGTTTGTGTTCATCGGAAAGCCAGGCAGACGGAAAATGCAGGATAAAAACAAAATATCAGTATGATTATGCTTAAATCTAATTAGTTTTATACTTAATCTAGTTCAACTCTCTCACATTCATACTACATTCATACACTTATGTCCAATTGAGTCCCTACTGGCTGTTCTGTTTTAGTTCCCGATTAGATAAATCAATCTGGGAAGAGGATCAATAATGTGGTAAAAATCCACCACGTTACACTTTTGTGGCTAAAAAAAAAGTCTCGGTTAATCGTTCACTTCGATTAACAGAGACGTGAGGCTCTTCAAACAGGCTCCACTAGCATAAATTTTGGAGCTCACGGTGTGTGTGGAGGGGGCACTAATTGTATATGTCACGACCAGAGCGGAGGGTAGTTATGTTAAAATAGGCTAACTTACACTACTTCTCGGCTGAGAAGGCAAGAGAAGGAATAAGGGTTGTCGCTTGCGTCTCTATCAATCGGAGGACAACGGCAAGTTCCTCACGCAGAGTTAGGTTGCTAGAGTAAGGGCTAACACTTAATGCCACTCCACTTACTAATCGAGCGATACATGAACCTAAAGCAGAGATCGAATCCACTCGTGAGTTCTTTCCCGAATGTTAACACAACGGAACTTTACCCGGGTTAGACTCTACGACGACCGTACTAGCGTTTAGTCGAAGGGACTTTGTTCACTTTATGCAGAAACCGTAAATGTAGTAACAGAAACAGACCGCGACCCTCAATGCATCAAAGGGCGGCTTGCCAATTCAGACTGACTCGATAGAAATTTAAGTTAACAGTACTACTACTTGAAACAAATTGTCAACCACCAGGGGTTGATCTAGGTTTTATATAGTAGTTAATTTCCCTCAAGTGGGAGTAACCTTCGCAAATCTGTACGGAAGCACGCTCCATTGCAAATCTGTACCAAGGCACGTTCTTTCGCAAATCTGTACGGAGGCACGCGCTGCAATATGAAACCTGAGTCATCCGATTCATATTCGATGGAAATTTATTAACAAAGTTCCTTCTTCTAACGCTATAGAAAATCTTTTCTTTTCTTTCCCTTCTAAAACATAATGATACTTAAGTTGTGATTTCTGATATCTATTTACACGTTTATGTATCTAAGATATTAACATATCCATGTATATGTATAACGTGTATACATATACATACATATATTTATTATCTCTATTAAAACATAAGCTATTACAAACATAGTTTGTGAAGTAACATAAAGTCGTTGTTTCTGTATTCGACTACATACAAGGATGTAAGGATGTTACTTGATTATGTATAATCTGGGATGATTATTACTAATTGGGAAGGGAAATTTGGGAAATTACCAGTTGGGAGTGAGAAATAAAGAACAAGCGAGTGAATCTTAACAAAAACTATATTCTACTTACAGTACAAAAGTGGCTTCAAAGCCCGAAGAACGAATAACAATTAGCACAACCAAAAACTATTGTAACCAACGAGGCTCACGAGAGATCAGAGAGAGAGTATTAGGACGTCTTGACAGTCAGCTGTCTAAATCGCAATTTAGATTGCGATTGTTCTTCTTTTCCTTTAGGCTCCATCCTTGGTCCTTTCTTATTCTGTAACCTTTAAAAAACAAAACAAAAATGGATTGAGTCGGGAGTCCGAGTAATTCAGTCATTTTTAACTGTTCTTTTCTTTTCCCATATTAGAGTGGAGTTGGAGAACTTTTGAGTAAATAACTCCTTTTTGGGTCAATTTGTCTTTTAGAACCACAGCTCTTGTTGAACTTCTCTGACTCTTCTGGCCCTTATTAGCAACCTGCTCCTGTTAAATTCGGCTTGCTCGCCTTCGCCTTCCTAACCACTGCCAGACCTTACAGTGGTTCAAATTCTCTAGGAGTATCTCCTCCATTCGCACATTGCGGCACAGGTTGCACTATTAGTGTTATCCCTCTGGAAAAAAAATAGCTAGTTTTTTCCGTTTTGGTTGGAGTGTTTCAAGTCATGGGGTTTTTTCTTTGGGGTCAGAGTCAGAGTTTCGTATTGGAGTCTGTTGGAGTCTCGAGTTGGAGTTCATACCTTTAACTTATTTTTTGCTCTCTCTCTTATCTACTAACTTTAATTTTTACTAACTCTTTTCCTATTTGACTTTACTTTCTTTTCTACCGGTTCTTTCTCTACTTGAGCATTGCCTGTACTCTTTTCCAATTTAAAATCATTAACATTCCAATTTCTGATACTCTTTCCCTTTAAGTCTTTCAATTCGTACATGGTTGGAGACAATTTCCTTTTAACTATAAATATTCCTTCGTACTTACCAAACAATTTACCCGCTTTACTTTCTGCTTTATTGGATAATTTATTCACTTTTGTAAGGACTCTATCCCCGATTTTAAATTCTTGCGGTCTCCTTGGAAGGTTATAGTATCCTGCCTGTCTCTGGTTCGCGTCATGTAAGTTCTTTTGAACTTCCTCTTTCAAAATTTGGAAACTTCGCCACCTATCGGTCCATTTGTATACTTCTTGAAACTCTATTTCCTCAGTATTTTCTATTTCCGCTTTTAAAGATTGCTGAGGGTGCAATTCTCTGCCTAAGTTTATAAATGCTGGCGTACATCCTGTTGACGCATTCTTACTCGAGTTCATCGCGTATTTGATATCGACTAAATACTCGTCCCGTGACGCATGATCGTCATCTAAATACGCCTTGATCAATTGTTTGATGGTTCTATTATCTTTCCGTTGGGTTCGCTTGGGGGTAATATCCTGGTGTGGTTGCATGTCTAATTCCGAATTTTTCCGCTAACTTTCTAATTGTTTTGTTAACAAACTCTGTCCCATTATCTGTTAACAATATTCTAGGGGTTCCCCAATGTCATATTATTTTGTTATAGAATTCTTTTTCTATTTCTTTCCCATTCGCTTTCTTAATAGGAATTATCTCTACCCATTTGGAAAAATTATCCACAATTACAAGAATATACTGGTTTCTACGCTTTCTTGACAAAGGTAACGGTCCCATTATGTCCGCTGTAACCATTGTCCACGGTTCCTCTATGATTCGTTTACCCATGAGCCCTATTCTCGGTTTATTTCCCGGTTAGATTCTTTGACAAATTTTGCAGTTTTTTGACCCCCTTTAAGGTTAACCTTTCTATCGAAACTAGATTTCTTAACCTCCATAGTATTTTTACTTTCCAATACTTTCGCGTTTCCCGCTACGGGTTTCTTTGTCCTAAATCTGTCTTTTTAGAAACCTTATGCCCTTTTGACACCTTAGAATATTTCCATATAGATTGTGGGAGGGAATCAAGATGTGACTCCATGTTATATTTTGTAAAAGGTGTGCTTGGTACCCACCAAGTCTCACTATTGTAGTCCAATGTCATTCTGAGGGCTCTTAACGCATCAGTCCCTAAAATACCTGCAGATTCTAGATCTGGAACTAACCTGACCAAAACTCTCTTGGTTTCCCTACCAACGAATAATGGGATTGAAACCTGTCCTGATATCCGCATTATTTTCTCTTTGGCTACTGCTGCCAAGTTGCGCGCTGTGGGTTCTGCTATCTTAATTCCTAATTTCGAGACTTTTTTTATCATTGATTTCCCTATGTACGAATGTGTTGCCCCGGTGTCAACTAACATTTGGAAAAGCTCACCCTCGATATCAACTGTTAGATGAAACCGTGTTTCTTCCAACTGAACGCTATCCGCATTTAGAAATTCTTGCCTTTCATTTATCCGTTTATTCCCTTTCTCAGTTATACTATCTAACCCTTTATCATTAATCCGCGAAGTATCCTTTATTTCGGAATATGCTGACTGATTACTATTACTGCCAGTTTTAGCCTCACTTTCAATGAGCGAAAATGCATCATCGAATCTACCTTCGCTCGTATTTTTTCTCCTAAATCCTAATGAGATTTCGTCTCTTTCTTCGCTATCTGTACCAAATTCTTGTTTTACCGACGACCTTCTTCGCCTCTCGGTTACAGAATCTACTCGTATTTCAAAATCTATATTTCGCTCTTTTACTTTCGGCGAATTCGAAACATAATCTCGCGAAATTCCACTATCACTTTCGCTAAAGTCCATAAGATCCGAATGTACTGACTGCCTACAATCTGTTTCGGTTATTCCATCTAAATCCTCAACATTTCCTTGATTTTCTAACCTAACCTCGAATTTTTCTTGCCTATGCCACCACACATGGTGATCGATTATGTCACTGAGCGTTTCGAGCTCTTGACACGAGAACTCACTTTCTCTATGCATAAACCCCTTACACTTTTGCACTAACCGAACATCCTACAACCACACTGTATCGGTTTCTAATGACTCTAATATGCGCTCGTACTCTTCTTTCATCGTCGGCAACTGTAATCTCTCTTCACGCGAGGCGTATCCGCTTCGGTTTGCTTCTTCGACTTTCCCCATAAACATGAGATATCTATTTTTCAATTTCATCCAAAGGGAGCTAACCTCTTCTCTTCGCATCATTATTTCAGTCTGAGTTAGAGTTCTTGTTTGAGTCTGTGTCGGAGTTCGAGTTCGAGTACCTGTCAAACGAGCTTCTCTACGCTCATCAGTTTCCGCCATTTTGTTCTTCCCCTTACCGGACCTAAGAACTATTTCCCCTGACGCGATGCTCAACTAGAGTTACCCCACCCGCTTGATGTAATTATAATTCGATTTTATTTGGCACCCGGTAGGCAAAATTTTCTAAATTTTATTCCGAAATATGATTTCGATACTCAGGTATCCGAAATTTCGGTCTAAATTGTCGAGGGACGTTTATTTTCGGAGATACCGCTCGGAATGGGCTATGAGTCACCCGCTTTGACCCTTCAAAACGCGCCTACGGTCACCCCTTCGCTCGAATTTTCACTGATTTTAACTAGAAATTCGATGCTTTCGAACTTTCTCCTAACCGAAATTTTCTAACTGCATTTATTTTCAATTTTCCCGAATTTTACTATTCGGTTTTCTTTTTTCCTAAACTTTTTACCCCTTTTTCGGGTTCTATTTAACACTTTGCACTTTTTCTTTCACTTCCTAACCAGAGACATGCGGGAAAACTACTCTTTCAAGGATATACCTTGCTTTTCTTTTTCACTTTATTTAATACTCCTGAAAAGCGAAAACATCTCGCGGGAAATATATCTCACAAACGTACATACGAATTTGCAATACCATAAATTATCTTCAATTCCTTTCCAAAATTTGTACCACCAAATATTATTTTTAATTTCTTTTGTTTTCTTCTTTCTCACTGGTAATTCGGGATTGTAGGTTATTTAGTTGGGCGCCAAGTATAATCTGGGATGATTATTACTAATTTTGAAGGGAAATTTGGGAAATTACCAGTTGGGAGTGAGAAATAAAGAACAAGCGAGTGAATCTTAACAAAAACTATATTCTACTTACGGTACAAAAGTGGCTTCAAAGCCCGAAGAATGAATAACAATTAGCACAACCAACAACTATTGTAGCCAACGAGGCTCACGAGAGATCAGAGAGAGAGTATTAGGACGTCTTGACAGTCAGCTGTCTAAATCGCAAGATTTAGACAGCTGACTGTCTAAATCGCGCCGGGGTAGCCGGCGTGCCCCCGCCCCTTCGCCTGCACGTAGGCAACCAACGTAACAGCCATGTTACATATTTTATAAGTGTATTATCTCGCGTTGGCCGTGCTTTCTTTTGTTATCATCATTACATTGCTTGTGATCAGTCGAGCACATTTAATTAGTGAGCACTTCTTTACCGGCTATATTTATTATAATACTCATTATCATTAGCTGAGAGTTATCATTAAAATATATGATTATGTACCATATCTCTACATACATGCTTGTCAAGGTCTCATTCTCTCAAGCTCTCATTCTCTTCGTTTTTTGATGCAGAAAAAATTTTAAAAAAGTTTACAGTTCCAGCTGTAACGGTTCGGAAGTTACATGACAGAGAACTTGTCTCTTTCTATAGAGTTCCCAATTTGACGTTTTACAAGTACTCGAGACGAATCATTGTACTTTTTCTAATATCTCATTGCAGTAATGTCTTTAATAGTTGCAATATTTATCATATTTACAGAGCTTTGTGTGGAAGAAAAGTGTTCATGGCGCATGCGCGTCCTCCCTCCACTTCACTCCCCTCCATTATCACACTACTCTTGTTCATATCGCCCTATTCGTTCTCCGCGCTATCTGATCTTCATTCGATTCTAAACCTCTGTGGAGTCACAACATATGCTACCTTGTACCTGTTATAGAACTAGAATAATTTCTACTTAATTAAAATATATTTGCGATAAGCTTTTATTCAAGTCTCAGTTTTCAACGATTGCAAAATGCAGAACAGCTGCAAAAATCATCCCGATAGCTTTTGCTACGTTTGCAGTATTTTCATCCCACTAAAAATCAGAAAACATTTCTCCCACCATGCGAGAAGGCTACGAAATATATTTTCAGATTAAACCCGATAATGGAGAATAAAGTTGGATACCCAACAGCTGCTGTAAAACTTGTGCGAATAAATTATGGTCGGTACAACGAGGAGACTTTGATAATCTTTCTAAATTTATTGTTCCTACTTTTTGGAGAGAACCTGAGAACCATATCGATGATTGTTATTTTTGTTTAACAGAAGTAAAAGGCTACTCATCACGTTGCAAGAACAGCATTATTTACCCTAATGTTCCTTCAGTGACAAAAGCTGCTTGCGACCGTGACAATTCTTTACCAGATAATTCTGCAAACCAAAAACAAGAAGAAATCACTGCTCATGTAAATCAAATCGTAAAATGTAAATCGACCAGAAACTTACCAGAATTATTCGACCAGAAAGAACTGAATGATTTGATAAGGGATCCAAATTTATCGAAAAATCAGGCTGATAAACACTATGCTGCAGAACTTCAAGGAAATGAAAGTGAACATGTCACTAAAGATTCACATTCTTCACTCGCACTTGGACTTCTTTCCAGAAAATTTAGGGGCAGTCAGTGATGAAAACGGGGAACGGTTTCGTCAAGAAATCGCTGAAATCGAAAAGAGATACCAAGGTAACTGGAGTATAAGTAGCAGCTTATAAATATATTTAAAAAATTTTTTAATTACTATTATTATTCTTATTGCAAATGTTAAAGACATTACTGCAATGTGATATTAGAAAAAGTACAATGATTCGTCTCGAGTACTTGTTTTTTCAAAATATCTCAAAAACTATATGAGATATCGAAAAAAAAAAAACACCAATGGATTCTGCGTTAAAAAAGGCATCGAAAGCATGTATCGCTTTTCGTGAAAAAAATTTTTTCACCCTTTTATCACACGATTTGTGATTTTTCGAAAAAATTTTTAACTCAAAAAAAACTCAAAAATTTGAGATCAACGAAAAAAACGGAGGTCAGATTTGGATTCAGCACAGAAAACTACCATGGAAACGATATATCTCGTCCCAACCCGACATAGGTCATATTTTGTTGTGTTATTATAGGATGTATATTTTAGGTTTCTTAATATCAATAATTTACTGACAAGTGAAATTTTTCAAAATCAGTTTATGTGAACGTTGATAGTTTCATAATTGAATTCTACGACTTTCGATCAAGATTCAGGTAAGTACAATGTGTCTTTCTTATGCATTTATATATATTAGTTTAATATGTTTGCAAGTGTGTTGTATGCATATTTAATTGTAAAATAGTGGCTCATGTGTTCATCTTCTTGTTTTGTCTAGATAGTTTTGCTTTGTAATCAGAATTCTAACTTGATGTCATCCAGGGATGCTGGCATTGTAGTTTTTGTCTTTTGCTCAGTTGTTTATTAAAATTGACAGCGATCACTCTGATTTGAGTCGAACAACAGTTTTGTACGAAGAATATTGCTGTTGCAACAATATACCCCTCCAATTAACTATGAATACGCCAGTTGCCAGTACTTCAAGTGAGTATTCATTTCTTTTTGCTTGTTAGTGGTGTTAAAACGTCTTCTTGATTTAATTAGTTCGTTATTTGAATGGTCCAAATACAAATGACTTCCTCAAGCAATCTTTCATAATGGTTAAACGATATTTTTGTAGATTCTCCGGATCAGTTGTTTAGTGGTACCTTCGTAGATTCAAATAGTAATAGTGATTTTGCAACGACTGAACATTTAAATTCCGTGTTATTTGAATCCTCTGTTGAAGATTTTGATTTAAACTTGTTAAATTCGGTGCCGGAACAGACAGGCAATTCCTCAAATTCTTTGAAATATGATAGTAAAAAAATTCGCATTTCGGAAATTGAAAATCATTTAGGAATTTATCAATTTGCTTTTTGGAAGGCTTCTCCGTCGATAGCTAAAACAAAGACACTTTTTCTGTGTCGCACTCTTTTGAAATTGATAGTTTCCGGAAATGACTTTACGGTCATTCGTAAATTAGATCATAGACGTGGTGGAGTACTTTTGCGCGTTCCTTCTCTTTTTCTAAAGAGTGTAATTCTGGAAAATGCCAAGATCTTTAAAGATCATGGATTTAATGTTGGTGTGGCTTAGTGCGTATTGATCATATGATTTTTATTTGACTTTTTCTTCTTTTTCTTTGTTTCTTAATATGTTATTTGTTTTCAGGTGTTCGTGCCAAAACTGATATACCTAAACGCCTTCCGATACCCATGTTTTTTTGATAAGATGGTGTGTCTTATTACCGGTTTGAATCATTTCCTTGGTATCAGCAATTTTCTGGAATAAAAAATTAATCATTGTGATCTCCCATATATTTCTTCTGTTCGGCGAGGAGTTATTCGTAAAAGAGGTCGTCCAGGAAAACATCCTCCTATATTGATGGCTCAGTCTCCTGTTTTGTCAGCTGCAGAGCAGAAAGAATTGGATGACGCAAGAAAATGTTCATATGCTCGTGCAAAAGAGTTATACGAGCTGATTTGCACTCATGTACCGGTTCGGGTTACAATGCAAAGCACAACTGTCTGTCTTCATTCTGCACCTGATAACTTGATCTGCCTAGGGTGAGCTTATCTCAAGATAATCTTCTCTTATTATATATAATTTTATATAATTAAATTCTTCTGTTTTGGTTTCAGCCATCCGGACAATAGCTATCGATTCTGCCTGTGTGGAGGTTTTGTTCACATGACGCGACGTAGAATAGTTTGTAGGTGTGGAACTACCTTAGAGGATTTTAAAGGTACTTGTTATGTTCCCTAATTTCTATAAGGAATTAGAAACATAGACTGCGTTTCGCGGACACAGCGAAGTTTGGCTTCTGTGGGGAGAAAACCTCGGGAGAAGTGTCCGTGGGGATGAAGAGAGTGTTTCCGTCGAACAGCTCCTCAGGCGGAGGTAATGGGCGATTCGGGCTGAAGTAGAGAGCCGCAACCACGAGGGTGTCACGCGATTTTTCCGCCGGAGGTTTTAAGGGAGAAAGGGGTAAGATCGCGGTGAAATCGGATTCCGCGGTGACGGCACTGACTGTCTCACGAGTCGTTGAGACAACATCTCGTTCGCTTTGGGTCGCGGCATGAAAGAGCGTGGGCGCGTTGCCTCTTTCCGGGACGTGTTTGGGGCTTTCCGCGTCGCTTCCGCCGCTTCGCGACGCCTTGAGAAAACGGAGGGACGACGGGGTCGTTGAATCTGAACGCGGGCATGGGGTATCGCGATATGGATGGGCACCCGAGGTCGGAAGGGCGCGAGAAGAACACGGTCGAGAGTTTATACTTCTCGACGCGGCGTGTAACTCGGGATACGATCGAAGGCTTTCACCATTCGACGAATACACAACGGCTGGTCGTCGGCTTTCACCAAACGACGCCGTAGTTGCCACGGCACGATCGTCGGCTTTCACCAGTCGACTCGGCGTGGCCGTCATAGTACGGTCGATGATGGAACACTACACGGCTCGATGCACCTAGAGATAACACGGCCCGATGCACTATCGACACAAAAAGAGATAAAAATAAATAAAAACGATTCACACTTAATAAAAAAAAAAAAAACACTAAAGGAATCACTGGTTCCTCGATCCTGGGGAGTGGAGGTCCAAAGGATTTTCAAAGGTACCACACAAAAAGAATTGAAGCTGGTTTACACTCGATTTTATTTTGAATTAGAAGGTATAAGTCCTAATAGAGAAGAGTGGCTCGTCTATGCGGGTGAAGATTCGGAAATCGACTCGACTGTCGGTGATGCGAACTTCGACTGACTGGAAGAGTCGGGGCTCGCAGGCCCTTCGGTCAAGAGACGCTTTCGGCCAGAAGAAAGGGCAGAGTCCCCGCCAGCAGATTTGGAAGAGAGGGGAAGGCTGGTCTAGGTGGGGAAACTCACCGTCTCTCCTTGCTTCGAGCGACTGAGTTAAAATTAAATTTAAGAATTACAAAATTCGAATAAGTCCTAAAATTAAATTATTAAAATAAAATAAGCAGTACTAATTTTAATCAGTCATTCATTCCATTCATTCCGAATACTCTTATAACTACCTAAAAATAATATAATAATAATTTGGAAATTCTCGACATTGCCTGCTTATATCATTTTCCCTTTAATTAACAAAAATGAAACTTCCAATGGTCGAAATATTACGGAAATTTGATCCGAATTTCAGTAATAAACGTAAACAGTGGAAAGTTTTAGATTCGTTTAAGGAGTAAAAGAGGTGTTAAGTGTGTGTGTGTGTGTGTGTGTGTGTGTGTGTGTGTGTGTGTGTGTGTGTGTGTGTGTGTGTGTGTGTGTGTGTGTGTGTGTGTGTGTGTGTGTGTGTGTGTGTGTGTGTGTGTGTGTGTGTGTGTGTGTGTGTGTGTGTGTGTGTGTGTGC